>JAQBSW010008141.1:0-36068 GCA_029291075.1 Eudiplozoon nipponicum | reverse complement strand
TCACAAATGAACTAATTTTTTACTAGGTTCGCAACACCTAATACATACTTGCATATATATTAGTTGTTCGCAATAAATCGTATTTAATCAAGCAAATCTCTTTGAAACTTTCGTCAAAACGAGATGCTCTGACAATGAAATTTATTATGTTAGAGTGAAAAAATCAACTTGCAACGTTTGCTACTGGAAAATCATTTGATGACCTTTTATTTAAATTCTCTCAAAAATAGCCTGCGGATATTTAATTTAATTGCAGTGCTAAATTGTATCGAATTAATCCTATGAATCATCCCAAGTTAGAACTGCTGAAATTTTGATTTTTTTCAAATAAGATATTTATAAATATAAAACTGTTTCGATAAAACATTGAAAGGCAAAAATTGAACAGAAACATCTATGGCCAATAGTTGAAAGTGTCATCGAAATTTAGGTTTTATTTATTCCTTGTGTTTCACACACAAATGCACATAAAGACAAATAAAGAACTTTGTTAAATACACCATCGTGTTTTGATTTGTGTATTCATTCGCGCTTTTTACCTACTTCATATATATGATGACTTTCGGTTATGGCAATGTTTTCAAATGTCGTTATTATTATTAAATCTCTTAATATGACATCTGCTGGGCAATTTAGACGTTATCTTATATCTGAACATCAATTTGTTCACGTTGGGATTAAGCTTAACTTCTTTTAAAAAAGAATAAGTTACTTTATCCAATCAATAAAACAATCTTAAGCTTATCGAGGACCATAATCTTTTGATAAATTCCGCACTTCCGGCAATGTTCCGAAAATTTCATAATTTTATTCACAAGCGTTGCTGGTGTTTATTCACAGTTTGATTTCACTATTGCATAAAATCGTTATGGTTAATGGCATCTTTGCCACGAGGCATGCTCATAGCTCTTTCTGAAGTCGTTTGCAAACACCTCTGTTGACGGTTGCTATGGCCTTCGTTCCCCATTCTAAACAAATTAAGCATACGGTGCATTTCGGAACAATTTATTCGTAAATTCACTATCGTTTTAAAATTTCCTACGTAATATACATATGTAGTTCTCTACATCTTCTTTGTTATGTTAGCGTAAAACAACGCCGAATTCGAGAACAATCTCTCATTAAGACATTCTTACAAAAGTTTTATTGGTAAGCCGCTTTCACAACAAAATCAACGAAAAACGTGCAATTTAAAATAAAGCATTTTCGCATACAAATTAAATCTTGTGTTAGTATTTATCGGTTTTTACCCATGCTCTCATTTCACGACACTATTTGTCATGGAATATGCCCGATCATTTGCAATAGCAGCAGCAATACAATTGAATCGAAACAAAATGATTTAGAAAATAATAAAAAATATTGTATTTAAAATTAGGTATGTTATTTACTGCTTGCATGGCCCACTTTTCGTAATAAAAAAGGAAAGATTCAATTCTTCGTGCTCGTAAGTATTTCACCTAAACTATGCTAAAAATATAACTCTAATGTACTGGGTTTCCATCATATTAGCACTTTTCGGACACTCAAATTTCCTTTCAAATGATCAGTTACACAAAACTTCTTTTTGTGATTGATCATGCAGTCCTTCACCGATTTTAAATGTTTTAACAAGTTTAAATGTAAAGTAGTATTAATTTAACAGGTTAACAGAAATGATACCATCTTACCTGCTTTAAGCTGCCCAAAACAGATAATGCAACCGTCGGCACCTTCAACGACCGTTCTAATTATATCAACTAGGGCATCTTCACATAAATTGTTCTGAAAAAACGTTTAGTCAAAATGAAAATTATTAACGATACAACAAACTTAAATGGTTCTTCTAAATGCTGAAGTTTAATTCTTCAAAGTCGTCAAAAAAATTGAGCACTATATGTGGCATTGAATGATCTTCATCACAATTATTATAATATTAGTTATTTCAAAACACTTCAAGCAATATTTAAAGTATCTGGTTTAAACTTTTTGCTAGAAATGATCTATATATATATATATATATATATATATATATATATATATATATATATATATATATATATAGTTCAAATGCCTTTTAATGATCTACAATATGTCTACTTTTTAAAATAGAAATTATTTTATGTGCATAACTAAATATACACATCTATATATGTCAGGAGTGGCAACCTGATTAATTGGAGGAGAACGTGTTGAATTTCAACTGTTATTTGTAATTAATTGTTGCGGCCGTATGTGTGTCTTTATTTGTTTGCGTGTCCTTTCATGGATGGAAAGTTATACTCAGGGTATATTTTTTCTTCGATAATGAATTCAGCTTCGAGATGGCTGTTACATGACCGGCTATGGAATGTGTTCTGGTCTCTTTCATGTGTAAACCGACTTTTTCCTGAGTTCAATTGACATTTCTTATAACAATGTAGCGTGTTTAACTTACAGTTAAAGGTGGGTATCTAATAGTGCATTAGGTGTTGCACAACTAGTAACAAGTCAGTTCAAACATGACCAGAAGGATACACTAAAGAAAGCATGAACGGAAATTATAATCACGTGCACATTCTTTTCGTGCTTACTGGTGGCTCATAGGTAAGGGCCGGTAATACGCCCTTTACCAACTATACATTTGGGTGAGGACTGTGGGAAAATAGAAAATTACATTCCTCACCAAAATATGCAGTAGGTAAAGGCCATAATACCGGCACCTACTGATGGGTCGCCAGTAAGCACGAAAAGTATGTGAACGAGATTATACCTTTCGTTAATGTTGTGTTTGGTTTATCCTTCTGGTCATATATAGAATAATATGTTACTTGGTTTGCAAGAGCTATTTCACAATTATATATATATTAGTTTTCTGCCACAAACAGTATCAAATTACATATCTACTTGTAAAATGTCGGGCGCTGTTTTTTAACTGAACCTGAATACAAACTAGATAATCTTTTGTGTATGTTTTCATATATATATATATATATATATATATATATATATATATATATACTATATATATACTATATTTAACACTCAAAGTCATTGGACATTTAAAAAAATATATTTCTGCATACATATATAATTTTGAGAAGTAAAATAGTATATATAAACTAGATAACACTTTCATACTTAAGGGGAAACTCTAAGTTAGTATCGATAGAACAAGCGTTATCGGAATGCAGAAATATTTGGTTTATATGCCAACTCAGAATACACAATACTATTGGATACGCAACCTTCTAGCATTGCACAGTTTATCATTATTTTAGTTTTACTAGACCTTACTTGAGGTGGATCTCAGTTAAAATCAACAAATATGCGACATTCTTGATGTCCACCTTAATTATTTGTTCTACGGAAAATATACATTATAAATCCAAGTTTTGTTTTATGCCGGTTCAGTGGATAGAATAACAGACGGCGAAGTTTAATTCAATATAAATTCCACAATTGGCAAGGCATTTGTTGTATAATGGAAAATCGGGGATTGCTAGTTAGAAATCATATATCGAGAGATTCCTATCAGATTCCGTTTGATGGAAATGAATAATCAAAAAAAATTTGATATTTAATCAAATATTCCATTCAGTTTGCGGCATGTGTGGTATGGTTGTAAGAGTCACATACTCCGAAGTAAATATGCACAGGGTTGGATCCCGTCAGAGGCAAATTTTAGACGTTACTTGAATAGTTACCGATATGGGCGAAACCGGCCTACTAGATTAATTTCTCATATCTGATGCCATATTAACATTATACCTAATCAAAATCTTTTCATTATATATATATATATATATATATATATATATATATATATATATATATATATGGTTGTTGAAACAATCGATATATGCCAAAATGTATAATAACTAAAATATGGTAACATAAATTGGAATTTTTGTGATTATAATGTTTACTCTGGTTATTATTTAAATCAAGTTTACAAGCTTGAAGGAAACACCAATCCCATTTTATTTAACGTACTGACACGTTCCGACCTTCCATACTCATCGTCAGAGCGCAGCGGCAAACTTACTAGCGAGAATCAAGCCGCAAAGAAAAATTATATATACGGCTCATACGTCTAGAAGTCACGCATAAATTGTACTTCGCTGGAAATTTCGGCTGCAAAATTTCTATGCAGTCACGAACATGCAGCTTTCGCCATATATATATATATATATATATATATATATATATATATATATATATATATATATATATATATATATATGCTGGCGTGACCATAAAATTGATCTTCGATGTCACAACTTAGCCATACCTCTTTTGCGAATCAATTACAATTTTTAAATGTTTGCATACTTGCCAAGGTCAGTGTTGCACAGTTAAGACTGCACAGGTTAACTGATTACCGTATTTTCTTATTATGTATAAACTTTTCTCAGTGATTATACGTCAGCACGATGTTTTAATGCCGGGCACATCATTTTGACATTTCAGCGCAATATTCACAGCTTAAATGCATAACCAATAGCAGATTATACAAAACGTGAGTACATGTGTGAATTTAATGTTTTTCTGGACAATGTTAATCACTAACAGTTTCACAAAGATCCAACCGATTACAAATTCCATGTCCTTATTGTCTTCGATAGGGTTGGATTTGTATTCGCCCCTTTCTTTCGAAGGCTTTAACATCGTTCAATCTAACCAATGGAATTGAGGTTCTATCACATCTTTTTTTACTAGCGACGTACAACCCGCGTAAGCAAAACGCGGCATTGAAATATATGAAGCTGGCACTCCGCATTCAAATTTCAAAACATATTGTTAATCCCTCATCAAATTTTTTTACAGTGAGAGGTTTCGTCGGTTCTCATTTAATAATTTATGATGCATAAAGCTAACCGATTAGCCTGTTTGTGCCCTAGCTTATGCAAAATCCCCAGATTTGACAAAATTTAAGTCAGCAGATAAATTCATTCAGAGCTGCCATATTAGTGGTTCTAATCGCGGTACCGTCTACCTGATATACTTTCTTCTTGATTTTAGACAAAAATTGTCAATCTGTAGGCTTAAACGATGGCATACTAGAGCTATAGCTTTATAGGGCAATCAAACATAAAACGATTGAATTTTGGTTGATTGAGAGCCATTTAAAGTAATCCGTGGAAAGGGAATGAGTTGACATCGAATTATCCACTATTGAACACGAATAATTCCTGCAAATATTATCAAACTTGGATGAACCTATTGAAACGTAACTGTAAGCTCACTAAGCTGGTTAATCAAACTAAAACAAGTCAAATTTCCCATTCTCCTTAGTTGTTTGTTAACAAATTAGAAGATACTCACACGTCTATGCAAACAATTGAAATGCACTTTTTCGGTACTCGTGCTAATGCAATTTACCACTAGAATGTTTGAAGAAAAGTTTTAAGGAAAAGAGTGTGAGATAATAAATTTAAATGTTCATGTTTCTTTGTTTGTCTAATTCTGTTAGGAAATGAAAGTTCATTTGTTCGCTGCTGCCTGCGATGACATCTAGTGCAGTAACTTTGCTTTTCTCATTTTATTATTGTCTGTTCGTTTGAACTTTTGAACGCAAGGCAGGCTTATTGACAAAAGCGAATTTGCACATATTTTCCGAAAGATTAGGCTTGAACGCCGGCAATTGTAAACATAACCAACGCACAGAAAGAGAAAGACAGATATTGTGTGAGATTTAAAGTTTGCATAGTACAACCTAATTATGTATTCTCCGTTATCCCTCTAAACTTGAACCAATGTGTGCGCAGACTTCGCTACATCACACGACGAAAAGAAACTAGAAACATTCAAACGAGCTCATAAAATTACCGACTATTTTCCATAGAAAATAAAAATTATTGAAATACACATTACAAGTATGATATAAGCAACAAATTGATTGTATTTAACCAGGTGCTCAACAAAACAAAATCACCGTCAATGACACGCACTGACACGTTTTGACCTTCCGCGATCATCACGTCAAGCTCGCGAACTTCACTTAAATACTTGTTATCATAATGTTTATTTATGAGTGGAGCTAATGTTTGTGACTGCATAGAAATTGTGCAGTCGGCGTTTGCAGTGAAGTACTTCGTATGGGAGAATAATAGAAGTGAGTACAGCATAACTCATTTTGCTTTTCATATATATGCATTGCGATTTGATCGCCATTGGTTTTTGTTCCATCCTACTCTGAAGATGATCATGAAAGTTAGAAACGCGTCAGTACGTGTGACTAATAGTAGTTTTTCAACGTTGTTGGACTGGTTAAATACAATGGGATTGGTGTTTATTTCCAGTTCGCAAACTGGAAATAAAGAATTGTTATCATCACCCGCGCAATCAATGATTTTTTAATTGCATATCCTATACACTACTAATGAAAGTTATATAAAGTTAATTTTTGTGACTGCATAGTTATTATGTAGCCGAAATTTTCAGCCAATTAAAACGTATACGAGATTATTAGAAGTGAACGTCTCATAACTAATTTTGTGTTAGTTATACATGCATTGTGGTTGGAGCTACGCTGGTCATTGTTTCTTCGTACACGTAAGATAATAAGTGAATTTCGAAACGCGTTTGTACGTGTTACTAACGATAATTTTGACAGGTTATGAGACGACTGGTTTAATAAAATGAGTTTATTGTATATATGAAGCTGAAAAACTTGATTCAAATAATAATTTTTATTTATTTCTTTAAATTACGATATAAAAACAACACTGTAAAGCCCCTGAGAAAATTGAATTTTGCCCGTCTATAGTAGCAGTGATTTTGGCTATTTATTAGTTCAAATTTGGTACATCAAATTACTTTCCACAATTTCATTTTATTGTAAAAAAGAATTTATAATCGAAATAATTGACATTTTGCAAGTGTGGCCGATATATAATTTGAAAAAAATTTAAACTGGATCACTTGTAGGACATCCGAAAAAACAATATTTATTTAGAAAAATATCTAATCACATAATCACAATTTTATCATGGACGACAGTAGTAATTTTTTGAATAACTAACGCAACAAAATAATTAGTTTTAACTAGTTCTAAAAGGTTTCCATTACAAAGATTATTACTAAACTGAATCGAAACTATAACATCATATTTGAGTGAATAAATGTCCATACTCCATGTGAAATATTTGACAGAATTCAAAATTTTATAGTAAATATTAAAGAAAACGTTAATGCTTTTGATCGCAATACTTATAGACATTTATTTAGAATAAACATTTAGATTATAACAACATAATGAAAATTGATGTACAGTATCAAGAAAACAAGTGCTTTAAATTTCTGAGATGAGAGACAATGCATAGTGTGTTTCACAAATGCACATATACAATGAATCAACCTAACTTAACTTGTGAATTATTGCAGTATTGGGTTTATTTTGCTAGGTTAGACCGCGACTTATTATTTCGTAAAACTATTTTAGTGAATGCTTAGTTTCTTCCGGTCATGCGAAAGTACTGTTTATTGCCTTGCTAAAGCAAATATAAATTAAATAAGCAGTGCAACAGACAGTTATTCCAAACTAGTTAAATTACCGTCCTAATTCGCTCTCTTTCCGCTGAACAGAAATACTACTTGAAGGTTAAAGCACAGAAGACAGCATTGCTTCGTTTTACGAATTTGAACTATTACCACTTATTTTTCTATAAAAGCACCATAACTTGTTCACATTCATTGATTCTATTTTAAAAGTTAATGTCTTATGATAGCTGGGAGTTTGACAGTGTCTGATTTAAAAAAAAATTAATAAAATAGGTAATTGAATTATTCTTTTAAACACAATAACTTTATATATATATATATATATATATATATATATATATATATATATATATATGTGTGTGTATGAATATAGATTTTCTATAGTGCTCTATATGTGTGTTGTAATTACCCTTTCCCGATATACTGTGAAAAGTATACATACTTTATTCCAAGTGTCCATCTAATCTACGAGTATGATATTCTGCGAACTAGAAATTTCCTTCAGGGAAAATGTCTTCGGATATGTTAACACGACATATATTTAGTATTACATGTTTCTTTTTATCGAAATGCTACATATGCGGTATACGACATTTTAATTGTTTGTAACTCTGAATAAGACATTGTCAGATTTTTATAAGGTTTAATTGTGGTATTATGGAGTCTTGGAAGGCTGATGATGGTCTCACAGCTCATGTATGCGCAAATAACTGAGCTCACAAAGTGTTTGCATGTAATTTCTCACATTGTGGCTCGTGCCCACATTTCACAAAACCGATTTAACAAATTTATGACAAGAGAACGAAGGTGCCTTTAATCCAATAATCAATTTTAAAACAGGCATAGGTAAAATTTAAAAAAAATCAAGTTTGCAAGCTTGATATAAACACCAATCCAAAACGTCGCACAACATATGAAAATTAATAAAGGTCAGGTAATCATGTAAAATATGAATATTTATAAAATTAAATAAAAACGCTAATTTACTTTCAATAAAAGTGATTTATTTCAATATCATGACGTACTGTTACTTTGCTTCTCATGAAAATGTAGATAGGAAGGAAAGACTGCAACTTTAAGTATGATGAAAAATGTCCGAAAAAGTTGAGACGCAGTTAGGCAGGTTATTTTGTGTGCAAGCAAAGAAAACTACAAAATTTTAAAGCTGTGGATTTGCAAGTGATAGGTTGGGCGAAAATTTACTGAAATGACTGGAAAAGTCATATCCCACTCTTCTATGATAAGTCACATAAATTTTCAAAACGTAGTAAGCCATAAACAAATCTTCATATTGCATTTCGCAAATGTGAGAAAGACTGACAATTCTAGAGCACTGCAGGCGTTCCACGTAAGGACGGAGCCTGTCGACAATCAAAAACGTTAAAATAAGGTGCTAGGTATCGTTTCTTAAAGTAACCGAACGAATTACTGAAGCAAACTTATTCCTTTCAAATGGGAATCAATTAGGTTCCAGGAGACGAGCGAGTGCGCGAATGTCGTCAAAGCTGTGCTGTTTTAGTGCAAAGGGAACGACGTTGAAATAGAAAAGAAGATTAATGTACGAAACTGTGTAATTATGCCCATCTAATATGATACATCGAAATAGAATATTACGCGTGCCAAAATTGCTTATGTGTGCTAAGTGAATAGCTTGTGAAAAGTAGACGAGCATTTATTTACGTGGCCCTTGTTGTACTCAACAAGGTGGTTGCATTCTCTGTCTTCAGTTTTACATCGGCTTTTGGGATGTGCTGCGTGTTGAGAATAGCTTCTGAAACCAGAAGTCGAAATATTCCGTATAAAATTGAATACAGTTGATGTAAACAAACTGTTGGTTACACCACGGACTTGGTAATTTATCTGTTTTTGTCGTGCAACATATTTCTTTTAAAGTAGATGAGCATGTCGCACTGGGCTAAGGACAGTAAGAATCTAATTATGGTTTGGTTAATTCGGCAAGATATTCGACCACGTGTGGTACATAGCGCATACAATATCAAAATAAATATAAAATCCTCCCATTAAGAAATATGTTTTTAAAAAGGAAAATGGTCGAAGAAATATTAATTTATTATTCAAAGAAATATACTAAAAAGAGTATTAAACTCTGTCTTTGTTTGATTAAAAAAATACGAGGTCAAATCGGCTAGTAATTATTATGAAAATTAATTTCCAAGTATAGCTGGTCAAACGGTATCAGGCGGAAGAAAGAATTAAAATTTAATGTAAACAAATATTTCAGGGCATACACAGAATTCAAATACACCGTGTTGATAAAATGGAGAAATTGACAAATCTATTAGCACGGTAGGATTAATCTGGCGGTTTTTAGACAAATAAAGTGAGCAAGTCGCAGCTGATAAAATGAGACGCAGAAATAAGTCGTGATAGGAGATTTGCACTATTTAGCATTTCATCTGCCGATGCAAATGGAGTCGAGAGTGCAGATAATATAAAGTATAATATAAGTAGGAATGGCTTTCGATTTGGGCAATTGTATGACGTGTAAAATTTAATAAACGTAGGAAACTTAAAAAGTATCGCAAAACAAGGAATAGAAGCGAAATTAAGCTTACGTCCAACATATTTGCTTTCAAATAAATATATTAACGTGTAATGCAGAAAATAAAAGCAAAACGCTTGAGACGAGAGAGTTGATTTAATGATCATAACAATAAGTTGAATATTTAACCAAAGTTACTTGTGATTTGCAAAATACATTAACGAATGGCAATGACTGCGGAAATAACTACAAAAAAATTTCGCCCAAAATACGGGATTCGTGAGCTGTTGACCGACTATTCAATTGCATATTCCAACAAAGTGGAAGACAAATTGCTAAATATTTTCTAATCTCTCCAATAAATCACACGAAAGTTTAGAGAAAGGCAATTAGTTACGTCGATGTTCCCATAGCTCATGAACAAAACCTTAAATATGTTATAAATACAAAGTTTGTAAGCCGTGAAACTCTACAAACAAGGAGTCATAGGCGATAATCGCAAAGTTTAGTTCATTGAACATAAGATGGATGTGCGTTTTTACAGTTATACAATCACGTTATGTATGAATCGTACGACCACATAATCAATTTGTGTGCCCAAATGGGATGGTTGGCACATTCTAACATAAGTTAAATTGATCTTGTAGAAGTCTGCGAGGTTACTTATTGACAGGCTCTCTTTTGTGAGAATTCCGTGGCTGCTCTCATGTCCACAACGGTGACGATGAGACGCAAGGTTGACGCAAATTAGACCCAAGCTGTGTGGTTTTCAATTTGTGGCTTTCAAACTGCCCGTTCGCTTAGACACTAAAACAAGATACGTGCCGACCTAAAGGAGACGTAAACCGACGAATTACTGTCCCTTTATATATACAGTGAAATTTAAAGCCTGCAAATGAGATTCCGTGTCAAATTCGATCAATGACGGTCGCAACGTTACTTTAGGGGATTGAAAATAACATGAGAGAAAGAAAGCGATTTTCCACTTTTTCAAGTAGTTTTAAATCAATATTTAATTTCAAATTTCATAAAATATTTGAAATAGGGGGATTTTAGAAAAATAGTATATTTCAAAATATGTATTTTAAGATTGCTCGAATACCGTATCTCTGGATTATTACGGAGAAAGAATTAGAAGATATCTATCTCGGAGTAAATTTAAAGAGGTGAGAAGCAGAGAAATCATTTCTTGTAGATCAGTTAGAACATTATGCGCAATTCAGTTAGACTCGGCCAACTCTATATGAGTTGTATAAAGTATTAATAGGATTATATTTTGAAAGACTAATAAGTGCAAAAAGCTTTCTACATGCTTTCTCTTTATATATATATATATATATATATATATATATATATATATATATATATATGTATATGTATATAAATATATAAACTCTAGAATATATATCTGGTGAAATGTTTTATTGCGATTTCGAACTGTCAGATAATCTGTATTAAATTATTATGCAATTTAATTGATAACAAAAATGTATAGAGAAGAGATCATTTTGTGGATAGTTTTTAAAAAAATTTTAAATGGTCTTTATATTATAAATCATTGTTTTAAGGTATTTTTATTTTAAGCCTGGTTATTTTTGCCTAAAATAACAGAATAGCACGTGTGCATAAAATCCCTAAACGGGTTGAGACACAATCAATTAATAAATTATTGTAATAAATTTTAATTATATATATATATATATATATATATATATATATATATATATATATATATATATATATATATATATATATATATATATAGTATAAAGAAAAACATGTTAATGAATTGTATTGTTACAATAACGTTTTTATTGTAAATGTTTGCGTAATCGATCCATCTACTTATAATAGTCTATCCTTGTTTAACAGCTAATTGGCAGCATCCAGACAAATTTCTTTTTAATGAACTTACAGAATTTATTCATAACAAGCATAACTTATTCCCGTAGCCACGTTTCCACCACTTAAAATGCAAAGAAATGTTTGTAACTTTAATATTTGACTTGCTTTTATATCTAATATACACAAGTAATTATAAATACTGTTGATATTTAGCAAGCTAATAGCGAAAGGTCTATTCAATTATTGTATCATCGTAGGAAGGCCCAAAACGTTAGAGACTGGTCTAATGGTTAGGCAAAATGAAATATCGTTTACAATTGCGAGGCTGTATTGAATTTATATTTGTGTGGAGACCCATGTGATTTCGCGTAATTTGTTTTATTAAACATAATAAATTTATTCACCTTACTAAATAAGCATATGTACGTTTAATTTATATATATATATGTTTATATATATATATATATGTATATATAGTATATGTATAAATATTATATATATATATATGCATATAAATTAATATGCTAATTAACTCTTGCAATAGATTATCGAATAAGCATAAATTTTATTTAATTTAAAACTATGCAGATTTTAAAATTTGACGCATTGATTAATTTGGATTTAGTGCATTTTGACTGGATTTTCGAAATACTGATTTGTTAAGCATCGTATGCAGATTATTTATACAATTTTAAGTCAATTTGAAATGTTGCAACTTCTTATAAATTTACCAACGGATCTTCCATTGCGTAAATGGCATCGACTGGAAAAATTCGCGAACCATTCCAGCTTTGTGAGCTATTATAGTTGTCAATCAGCGAAACTTGTCGTTTTGATTTGTTAACACTCAAACAGGTTTTCTTCTCCAGACTACTGATTGCGTCGACATCTACTGTTCCGACATCATCATGAATGTTACTACAGTCCATTGATTTAAGCGCGACGTATTTTGGAGCATCGGAACGCTGATCCAACACACCTTTGATAGCGTCAAGTTCCGCAGTTTCTCCTTGTGTACCGCTGATGTGTTGAGTAACGCGCAGCAATAATTTTATCTAGAAGAAGCGAGTTTTAACGCAGAAAAATTTGAATTTTAAAATGTTAAACTTCAAACTATCCTGTGGAATAGCCTAAACTAAATAATAATTGATTGCGTGGGTGGTAGTAACAGTTCTTTAAATCAAGTTTGCGAGCTTGAAGTAAACACCAATCCCATTGTATTTAACCAGTCGTCGAACAACAACGCGTCAGTGCGTTGCGGCTGGCGGTAGTTTTGTTATGTTGTAAATACAATGGGATTGGTGTTTACTTCAAGCTCGCAAACTTGATTTTAAGAGCCTAAACTAAGAAAATACATTACTCAATTATTTTAAGCTGCAGGTAAACGAGAGTTTTCTTACAAATAATGCTTGGAAAAACTATACAATCAATTAATTTATAAATGGAAAAACTAACGCGGCCTTATTCTGTCATTAAAGCATTTTTTAAACTGACGCTTGTGTTTCCTTTGTAAATCCATTAATTTAAACAAAGCCCATACTGTACGGAAGATAAGTCGTCATAGTATAGGTGTGGAATTACTGAGGAAAATCAGAAACGTTGTTTGTTAAACCTATCCAAGTTGTTTCAACATTCGTGCAAAGCGTAGATTCAAAGCATTGTATAGGCTGTGATTTGTTCGACATTTTTTCAGAGACTGCTATGCTGGCGAATTCGTGTTTCCTGCTTTCTTTGTGTGCGTTTGAATGTGCAAGTATGTGTTTGCACCGTGTTTACTATTTAAATTGTTCGTACTTTTAACTGTCGTTGACCCGTTACAATTCCATTTAAAAAAATCAGACTTGACGAGTCTAAGACGAGAAAGAATTACTTTGTCGAGAGCAAATAGAAAGTTATCTTCTATATTTTTGTTTGTAGTTCGGTGAACTGCTTCTCCTATTTAATGCAAAATCAATACTTTTTACAATACCTTGTGTCATTTCGTGTGTGTCTTCAGTCAATATTCCTTGACTATTTCACTAATCCCAGTAGAAAGTCTTTTTATATTTTCTAATGCAGGCACGCTTCACTTTGAATAAATTGCCAAGAATTGCCTACCTGACAACATATTTTGATGCTAAAAGGCCAAAAATAGACATACCTGTACCGAAACACTAGCCATAACAAGATTATTACAGACTAAGAGACATGATCAACTGAAAATCAGGACGTTTGTTTATCTGGTTCCTATTGTATAAAAGATTTTGGTATAGGCAAATGGTTGTTAAAAAATTAAAGAATTTAACTTAATATTTCTGATTCAAGTCAAATTTAATGTCTAGTGTTATGTCTTCCTCCTTATGCCAAATATCATTTCAGTTATATAAGTCCACCTCTAGATTATTCTATTCTAGTATGACCATCAAGTCTTTAATGCAAAAGTTGTCTTCAATTTTTGTAAATCACTCAAATCAATAATAATTTAAAACTAATGTTCTGTGATGCTGAATACCACACAATTACATGGTATCTGCTATTTCCAGCAGAGTTATTTTGCATACCGTCTACATTTTTTTATTTTGAAGTTTCGATAGACTTTCAAGTGTGTTTCCAAATGTACGTTCATCAAGTTAAGCATACCCAATGAATAAACCAATGACTCAAAATTGCGTTTAAATAGCATTATTTATACTTGCAGGCTGATTTCAAGACTACTAATGATGTTTAATTCGAAAAAAACATCTGTAATTGATATGACGTTGTTTAAATTCAATCTTTTAAACATTATTTTATTAATTGGCAATATCTGGGGTGATGGGCGGGCTGTTAGTAAAAACATTTGGTAGAATTTGTCGGCAATTAAAGTCGTGAACAGCACACTATACATCGTTGTGCGAATTGATAAGAATCAGGCAATTGCTAATTTTATTCAAATGAAGTAGAGTATAACGGGTTGCACAATTTGAGGAAATCGGTAATATATTGTTATCCGGTTCCGATTAAGCATCATTGGTTAATGTGTATAGTAAAACGTATTAATGTAAATATGCATATTTAAAATTGAATGATATATATATATATATATATATATATATATATATATATATATATAACGATACATTTTGTATCTAACATTGGCCATTCAAAATAGGTTTAACACAAATTTCAATAAAAATTGTTTGTTCAAATGATTTCGCGCACTAGTCTAAGATAACTCATCACTTTCTGTTTTTACTTTTAACGCTGGTCCATTTTTAGGTCACTTCTTGAGTCTCTTTTCTATTCGTTCATTTTCTCAACTATAGAAATACTCTTTTCAATCATATTAAATTGCAAGTTTATTTAACGAACAATTGCAAGTAGGGTTGATCTAGCTCTTAATTGCTAATTTTTTTTATTAACAAGTTTATGGAAAATATTTAAAAATTGACTAGTGTTCCATGGGCAAAGTTTCAAAACGTGTTAAATCGAATATAGTCGCCACGCCTATGTTAGATTAGTAGAGTTAACTTTTTTGTAAATGGTAATTTAATTTTTTTAAATATTTATGGATCCTAATCAAAGTTAAATTTCATAGACACCAAGAGGCCTACATTGATGAAATATTATATACGCAAATATTATACGTATAAAACATTTACATTCAGCTGCCCATGCAATATACAATTTGTTAATTCTATTATTTCTTCTCAGGATCTATTCTAATGATATTACGTAGGCAGTGCAATATTAGCAAAAGCCTGCTAAGGTGAGAAAAGCGAATGAAAATGACGATTTCGCCATAGATTAGAGCATTGCTGTGAAAGGTACGAACAGATAGGATACGTTAATATTTGGCCATTTCTGGATATAATTTTAAAACTGAACTGGCATTATGTTGGTAGATTCATTGTGCTGATTATGGAGAAGGGATTGTGATCTGTCAGTAAACTTATTCTCAATAACAATTTGTACGATGTAGCAAATATTAGCTCCAATATCGTCAATTAAAGGATTTACAAGTCTAAGTTCGTCTTGCATTGCAGAAATTCGGAAAGTATTCTATAAATCAAGTTTTGCGAGCTTCATGTAAACACAAATACTATTGTATTTAACCAGTCGTGAAACAACAACTACAGTTAGTCACACGTATTGACGTGTTTCGACCATCCATGTTGATCAACAGAATAAGAGAGCAAACAGGCTAGTGGGGGTCAAACTGCTATTCATATATAAGAAAAGCAAAATTAGGTTGTTGCTATGGTGTTCAACGACTGGCCAAATACAATGGGATTGGTGCTTACTTCAAGCTCGCAAACTTGATTTAAAGAATTGTCTCAACCACACGCGCAATGAACGATTGTTTAACTGTATTCGGAAAGCATGTTTTGAAGGATAATATGTTTACTTGGGAACGGTAACAAGTGCAAAATGCTACAAAATTTCACGCCATCAGATGGCTTACTCGTTTCTACCAGAAATAGTTTTTGCTGGTGCGCTTCAAAAGGATGTAGGACAACTGCCTTCGAGACACCAAAGTCGAAATCTGTTTCATTTACAAGACACACATCATAGAATGTTCAGAATAATTCAAGCAGGCCTGCAGTAATTAAAGGCGCGTAGAGTGACAGTTTAACATTCTATTCATCGACCAATTTCCATCTAACAACATCCTATTATATATTATTATAATCAAGGTTGCGGTCTTGATATAAGCACCTGACCCATTAATTAATTACATATGCCAGTATAAACTAAGAATTCATAAAGTAGAAAAGGCAATTCATTCTGTAGACCAGTTTCGTCCTCATTGGGAACTCATGTACTGTCCAGAATTTGCCGCGGATAGGGCTCGAACCTGGGCACGTCTGCTTCATAATCTGGTGCTCTTACCACTGAGCCACCCTGCCGCACACTACACTACACACACTTTTCAGTTATGTAATTTGGTTATTCTATTTTTTCTTTAGCTGGAGCTCATATGACATCCATTTAGACACAAAGTTCCAAATAACCATTCCAAATCTGTCATTACTTAACATACACCACAATAAATTGAAAAGTGGTATTGCAATGAATATAATAACAATTATTATAATCAGGGTTCCGGTCTTGATATAAGCAGCTGACGGATTTTGGATGGTTAGGTGGAACTTTGGGTCTAAATGGATGCCATATGACCTCCACCTAAAGGAAAAATAGACTAACCGAGTTACATTAGTCAGTATATAACTGAAAATTGATCGTAGTGTAGTGAGCGGCATTGTGGCTCGGTGGTTAGCGCACTAGATTCCGAAGCAGACATGCCCAGGTTCCAACCTTGTCCACAGCAAATTCTGGCCAGTACATTACGAGTTCTCAATTAAGACGAAACCGGTCTAGTGGATGAATTGCCTTTTCTAAACTAAATAATTCTTTTTTATACTGGCATATGTAAATAATTAATGGGCCAGGTGCATATATCAAGACCGCAATCAATGTTCGTTTAATCCTATTATAAAGATGGTTATTCTCATGGTGCACTAGGCTATTGACATACAACTAACTTTGATATTTAGAAAAATTTTTAGGAAATATATACTAGCTAGATATATTGTGGAACTATTTATTTTCTGAACAAACTCCGAAAAAAGTTGAGCTGATAGGTTTCTCTGTATGGATTCGCACTGTTTTTGTTGTTGTGTGGGGATTAGAGAACTAAATCTTATTTAAATTTACTCTAAAGCAGAAATTCCGGTTTTAATTTAGGCACGAGAACTGTAACCCTCGTCCTCTGAAACGCCAATTCTTTAATTTCTAATTTAGAGTTACATAGCCTAAACAGCGCGATTGTTCTAAATAGTATTAGTGTCGTACAAGTATACTTAATAAGCATAAACTATCATCATTTATTTGGTTTATATCGTCACTCTTATTGTACATTTATTGTCGGCTAAATTCAAGCCCACATTCTATAAGCAATTCCAAAATGTTGAGTAACTAATCATTCATTTTCTTTCTTAAACATGGTTCCTTAATTGAGCCTCAATTTAATTGCTTAAATCATGTTAGCGTTATTATACTATCATCTACGTATCATATCATTTGTATACATTATAAATTCTACTGCTCAAACAGCTTACAATTTGCTGTGTGGCATAAATTACACAATTTCAAAAAATTAGAGAATTCGCGAAATTCTTTCTGCGAGCATTTATTTATACGAATTCTGGCGAAAAATAGAAACTTTATCACATGATTATGTGAATGTCTAATTACACGTAAATCATGGTCATTTGTGAAGATACCTGCGTAACATAACTTAGTGAAGTATTTTGAACAAATTAACTGAAGATTTTGCTATTCGTATTTTAAATAACTAAGAAAATCAAAACTACATTTTGACAACAGATTTACTTTCTTTTTACACAAACAGCCATATTGCACTATAAGTCATAAAAAATTTCGACGCTGAAAAGATGATGTGCACTAATCAATGATTAGTCATGGAAGTAGATTTATAAAAAGCACTGATTCATTATAATTTACCGTTTTTACTGTATAAACTTTGGTATAACATTTTATTTAACTATTAATGTCTGATTTGTCGAAAAATAATCGAAAGACGTTCATCTCCAGAGGATGGTGATGGTTTCATAAGTTATATATATTTATATTTACTTATACATAATAAATCTTATAAACAACATTACACTGGAGAGTGTTTATTTTTTTATGATTCGCGGTACATCTATTGTTTAGTCTACACATATATATTTTCTTAAAAATAATTAAATTCTGATCTTTTAATTGATTGTTATCAGCGCCAGCGCAACCTATAATCAATTAACAGGTCATATTGTTGGTAATATTTTAATTCTTTTGTAGCAACCAAACAAGTTTTTGTTGGTTTGTCCCATTCGGTCTTTTGAATTTGTTTGGTTGTGTTAGTGTCGATGTAGCAGCCATTAGTTATGTATAACTTAGTGATAAACGAGATCTGATTACTCTCCAATTGATGGAATGTGATTAAACCAGGCTTTTACGAATTTGGCTAGGGTGTGTACGAATATTTTAGCAATTCATTTTACCTGTTTTGAATCAGTGATCTTAAGCTGTGTAGTATCAACGGGCGGTGAGTAGATTGCAATGTTATTTGATCATCTAGTTGCTCCATTTCGTCCGCGCACCAATTTCTACTTTAGATTGTTGCCAGTTTGGTTAAATGTTTGTTGATGCTCGTACAGAAAAAAATCGTGCATAGCTGGTTTTTAAAATATTGTTGTTGGTTTTGCAGATTCGTGACCAGTCGAATGAAATCTCTGTATAGGAGGGATGCTTTGAACGTTTAGTTTTGACGCAGATCATTAATTAAGTAGAATATTCTTCTTAAATTTGTCTTATAAATTTGCCAAATTGGATGGAGGCTAAATTTCAAATATAAGCTCTTAAATTTATGAATTTACTTAGATTTAATTTAGCGGATTCTGTTGGTCAATTGCATTTTCGTACATCAGATATAAGTGATATCACTTATAAATGTAAATTTATAAACTAAAAAGGATTTCATGGGTAAAGTGCGTAATATCGACTCCTACTGCTGAATCGACAATAAACACGAAGCGCGTGTGCACGAGATTATACTTGCCCGCTAATGCTGTTTTTTAGTTTATCCTTCTACTTATATTTGAACTTATTTGATAATTGTTGCGCAAAATCTAATAGACAATCGTATGTATGTATATATATATTCTTATAATTATAAGAATACTGTGTTAAATTAAAAGGCATGGACATTATAATATAATATATATATATATATATATATATATATATATATATATATATATATATTGATAGTTTCTAATTTCACCATTTTTTTTAAATGTAAGAACAAAACAACGTACTCCATGGAATAACATTTATTAATAAATCTTATTTCTATCAGTATCTACAGCCATTGTTCTGGATTCGTTAGTATATTCGTTCATCAATCCTACTCTACATCTGTTGTAACCAATCTCCTCTTCGTTATGCTGGTGATTAAATTGCGCAAAGCAAGAGGCTAGCATAGCCCAGAGAAGTGAGCCAACAGATGTGGTGGATGAACGAATATATAACAAATCAAGACAATAACTAATAGATACTGAAATAGACTATTAACAAATTACACCCATGGAGTACATGTTATATTCTCTATATATATATATGTACCATATATATAGTGACTTGGCTTTGAATTCGCATTTGCGAGACTTTATGAAGGTAGCTTCACTTACTGCAGGTTTACAATTCGTATAGGAGGTGGCTTTATGTATTTTCTAGCATTCTTCAATAGATATATAATGGATAGAGGCAGAAATATCAGCTCTACTGATATGAGTCGCCAGTAAGCACAAACAGATATTGCATAGGATTATGCTTCGTTCATGCTATTTTCCTTCTGATCCTTTTCAGATTAGTTTGTGACTAGGTTTGGAACACCTAAAACACAATTGTATATATATATATATATATATATATATATATTTTCCCAGTTCTCCGCCTCAAACTGTATCTAACGAGGATTTGTTGAAGATTATTTTGTCATTTCCATTAGACAAACTTGACTTCAGGATACGATTTTGAAATCACGCTATTATTGCATCTGTTAGGCTGCTTCGATAGACACAAAACTAGGTAGCTAACAAAACAATCATTATGGAGAAAAGCCATTATTGTATGCAACAGACAAAATATCGAAATCTGGGTGAAAATATAAGCAATCGATTGAGAGTAGCTCTATCCGGTGCATTGATAAGCCATACATAGAGAATGGCTTCTATTTACACACACAGCCTTATACCCACAGGCAAGTCAATAGACAATTATCTACACGCGCACATTGTACTTCTAGAAGTATATACAGATAAAACTGGCAATCAGAATATTTATTATATCAAGGTGGCGATCCTGATGTAAACACCATTTCCATTATATACATGCATTTGGCAGTATAGTATAGAAAAGGCAATTCATCAAGTAGACCGCTTCCGAACTTATTAGAAAAACCTCAAATTCTGTCCAGAATTTGGTTTATACTGACAAATGCGTGAAAACAATGCGACTAGTGTTCACATCAAGATCGCAATCTTCAGTTAATAGCTGTTAACACCGCATGCAAAACCAATGATTTTTTAATCAGACTAGTTTCCAAGTTCTTGTATTTCGAAATAATATTTTCACATCCAAGGTCTTCATATTTATTCCGACTAATTTGGCTTCCTGCTTCGGAAGCTATTTTGCATCGGAATGGTCAACTACAATTCTCGGTGAGATAAGTGTACCGTTGAGAAAGGTTTCTAGAACAGTAAGCCGAATTATTAGTAGTAAAATCGAAGACAGATTATGCTAAAAGATTATTTCGGTGAACAAGCATTGGCGAGTTAATTAATTCGCATTCGCGCAAAACAAATTGTATAGTAACCTGATTAACTGTTTAAATCAGATTTTCAGGCATGAAATAAACACCTAATCCCATTATATATATGTTGACCGTCAATTTAGTATACAAAACTAACGCAGCAAGAACACACGAGTGGCTCAATGGTTAAAGCACCAAATTCCGAGCCCCGTCCGCGGTAAATTCTGGGTAGTAAGTAAAGAGTTCCTAATAAGGAGTAAAGAGGTTTACTGGATGAATTGCATTTTTCTGCACTATACAATGCTTAGTTTATATTGACAAATGTATGCAGATAAAGGGACAGATGTACATATCAAGACTGCATCTTTGGTTTCAATGATATATTGCACAGTTGCAGACATGTATTTAAAATTGAATTTAAAACAGGCGATAAAGTTACAATTATAAAAAATTATTTTGATAATTACTTGTATGTTCCAACCACCTGCTTCATTATTCGAACAACATACACATGTATACGGATAGACAGAGGGGTATATATACGGCCTTATCAGAGAATTGAGTAGAAATGAGAAAAAATGGTTCCGGTATCTAAAAGAATTTATGATGGATGAAGATGAGGAGGGTACTATGAAACTTACTAAACCTCGCGTCCTTAAATAATATTTATTTATTTATTGTCGTGAACAAGTTATAATATGAAAGAAATAAATTCTTTAGTGAATGTACAAAGTTTGATATTTTCCTTTTAACAGTTAGTGCAGAATTATGATTTAAACGTTTCCAGCACATTAAAATTTCAATAGTTTTGTTTTATTACGGAAGTTTAATAAAGCCTAATGTTTCAATCAAAGCAGTAACAAATAATGTAATTCATTAATAGTTTTTAAAAAAATTATTTGTTAAAAATTGCCGTCTAGGCATATTTTACAACGTCAAAATCTTTTCCCACCTACGCATTTTACGTTATAAAGGTATTCCTCCAATTATACGTCAATTCATCAAACCTTCTAAAATTTTCACATATATTGTCAATAATGTGTATAATTCCGTAATGTTATTCGATCCTACTTGTTAAACTTGTTCATTTTATAAGATTTCTACCACTGTCATTAGTATTGTTTGGTTTGTCAACATTATTATATGCATCACTCTTAGAATCATCATCATTCTAATTCACGTTGCAATTAAGAGTATCCATAAAATCACCCTTATCAATATGATCACAATCAATATCCTATTCAATTCTATTTTCGTCATCTTTTTAATCATCATCAGCAGCAGGATTAATAAACTTACCAAAAATTATCAAATAAATTTTAAAATGAATGCTGGTGTGGTAAGAATTCTTGTGTGATTTTGAAAGTTACGCTCCAGAAATAAATAAATCGAAATGAGAAAAAATAATAAATCAGAAAGCAATCGTGGTTCATTATCGACCGCCTTTGTGTTTCTTCACTTGGCTTGTAACAAGATATGCTTCGTTAATGATGATAATCCTGTACTGCTAATGGGCAAAAAGCTTATATGTTGCGTGTGTGCATTGTCCTACAACCGAAGTGAATGTTGCGTCTTGTTGTTCTAATGCACAGAGAGACGAGGTACAAATGTCCTTGGGTTGTAAATTTAGTATTGTTCTAGTTTTCTTAACCGGGCGAAAAAACTTCCACTATCACATTATCCATCATTTTTGGATGAACGAGTTTCTATTCACAATAATGCTTTTCTGACCACAATGGAATGTTTTAATTTGAATTTTAACTGTATTGTGTTTGACTTGCGTAAATGACACCAGTTTCGAAAGTTGCGAGAGATAAGATTTGCACGCGAAAATGCTGCAAAGTGTTTTAAGTGAAGGTGTGAAATCATTTATTTTGTGTTAGCATTCCATAACCTGACAGAATGAGGGTTTTCTAGTTTGTGTCATGAAATGATATTTTTGACGTAACTTACAATTAAATCTTTTTCCGACGAAATCTCGGAAAACTTACCTATTCGAAGTAATTAACTTTGTTTGCTTGTAATATTGCAATGTAGTTTAGAGTTATTAAAAATAAGATATTCTTAATTTGAATTTAATAATTTTAGGCTAAAATAAATTTTAAGAAACCTGCATGAAAGCGATTTTTCAAAAAATATATTTGACGTATGTTAACACGATAGGTAATGTGTAAAAACACATCAGGTATCAAATTATCTATAGATTGACTAAGAGCAATATTTTAGTGGCTGTATTTGGCAATTGATAGCGATAGTATATTGATATATTTATTCGACGACCGTTAAAAAAATCAGTTTCCTTTTGCTAATAAATTTGCCAATAAATATATTAAAACATTTTTCTTAACAAAAAATTCAATTAAATAAAAATTCTGTATGACTTTACAAACAAGTAGGTGATTATAAATTATGCGATTACTTTTATATTATTAATTTCTTTACAATATTGGACAAAAATAAATGCGAAATAGGGAGGAAAATAATTTTATGCACAACTAACATTAATCGAAATTTCAAAATAGTCTGGTGAACGTGAAAAATTCAGTAACATTTCATTCACTATTTTATACACTTGGGTCTACGTTTTTTGGAATTACAAAAAAATTTGTTTGCTTCAAATAAAATTTATTTCAAATGTATGATAAATTCTAACATTGATGTATGATTTAGTATGGTGTTAATAAGTTAGCAACACTTGCGTATATAAAATTAATCAACTGCTAAATTCGACGTTATCCTGATTAATGTCACAAGGTGTTCATGATTATTTGCAATTGAATTGTAAATAAGAATGCATAACATTGGAAGATCTAAAAGTTAATGCACGAAAAATCAAAGATAATTAAAGGAACTACTAATTTATCTACAAGTGATGATATTGACACAATTACTACTACTTATAATAATAATTATTATTAATACTACCCCTATTAATACTACTACTACTTGTGCTATTATTTATACTAATATATCTACTACTACTGCTGTTACTAATACTATTGCTACTACTAATCATAATACCTTTAATATTGGAATGAACTTAAGATTATTACTGGCAAAACTTTTACTTTATGTATGTCTAAGACTTATATTCATGTTAATAATTTAGGGCTGCTACTTTAACTACTGCTGCTATTAGTACTTTCATTACAGCTACTATCAGTTCTTCTACAGTTTATAATTAAATCTAATCTCTAATGTTACTGATTATATTATTATACTGATACAGCGACTACCTATACCAAATATATAAATATATAAAAGTAGACATATTTAACTGAATTTGAGTATATTTATACCACATTTAATATGATTCAATAATGGCATATTTATTGAAATATCAAGTTGTATTGTCGTTTTAACTCAAACCGAGCGAAAACATGATTTATTAAGCTTACAATTCAAATTTAAGCGAATTAAGTGTATGTGTGTGTGGATATTAATTACGACTAAAATGGATTTTTATTCTAAATAATTAAAAAATCTGACTTATAATCATATTATTTACAATTAAATTAACTGAAAAGTAATCGGGGCGGCTAACAAACCACGGATAATTTCACGCATATATTATTAATTTTCCAGGTGCACAAGCCTAGATTTTAATTTTTCAATAATTCAATTCGTCATTTAAAAAAATTCGTTTAATTTATAAAAACAAATGACTTCCAAATAGTATTCAATTGTGCATTATGTATGGAGTACATAATAACAAATTTGTTAAAATCGAACCAGAATGATTTTCCAAAATAACATGTTTAAATTTATACCTTACAAAATGCGCAATAAAATTATTTGGCGCCAAAATGGAATTAAGCAGATTTTCCACCAAAACTGCCTTCGTAACATATAATTAGCACTAGGCAAACACTGGATTTAAGGTGGAAATATTATTATTTGTCTATAATTATAAAACAACAACCAGTAAATCATTCAATAATTAAGATGCACTTAATATTGTTGAAATTTTGGAGGAGCAACACTTGTGGGTTTCACAGAATTAACAATAATTGGAAAAAAACAGAATTATACTAAGTTATGGACTTAGGTAGACTGCGAATGGTATAACGAAATCTGTCTAACTGAGCAAGAAAACACATAGCTACAATATTATAGAAATATTCGCCTAAGCGGTGAAGAATTATTGAAATTTTAATCCATTCTATTTTATACAGAACAATAGATAGGAGAAACTGTATTAAACAGTTGTTATTTGAAAATTTTAATTTGGAAATTTTAATAATTAAACAAAATCGCAAGCAGCTAATTAAAATTTTTGGCAAAATAATTTAAATAAAACTAAATGAATTATATGTTTAAGAATTTTTGAAATTGTTTATATTTTTGTTATTTTACTTCTGTGAGGTATTATTCCAATATTATAATATGATTAAATTTTATACTTTCAAAACATTTTTTAAAAATTTGTTGATGATTAGTTATAATATATGATCTAAGGTAATATACCGTATATCGAAATCGAAAAGGGGGCTGTATATATTTTTTCATATTATTTTAATAAGCATTTGTGTTAATCGTTTCCAGTGTAACATTTTTTGAAAAGGAAATACTATTTACTTTTTTGAAGTAGATTAGTTTAACATTGCACTTAATAAACATAAGTGCAGTTATGAACTTTAGGACAAAATTCGGCATAAATTTTGTTTTAAATTTAAATGCGCAAAAAATATAAATAAAGATGTAATTGCATATACTGGTAATTGTCAATAGAAGATGCGACTGAAAGTGTATAGCGTAATACGAAATTATATTTGATTATGATTTCATTTGACATCTAATAGGTCATGCAAATGTTATGAAATAAAGTTAAAATGATGATACCTCAATTGAGTTGTATTCTTATTAAGTACAATGAAGGTGAAACAAAAGGTAGCATCAGCGAATAAAAATACAACACGATTTGAAATGTCATTCATGGTAAACTGATACATGTAAAATTGAATAGACGACGTTTAAAAACGCAATAAAGTAATGATTGGAGCAGTTGTAAAGTTAAGGAAATATAACTCTAAGTAAGAAACAAAAAAGTGGCCTATCAGAGGAACAAGGTCACAGGATTTTCGTCAAGATACCCGAAGTAGAACGCTCATTCCTAGTTGTTTCTACTTTACTATCACAGTATTTAATATTAGCTGGTCAATTGTTTTTTGACCGCTAGCAAAACGCTATGCAACAAGCGTGATATTTGTGGAAGTTCCTCCTAAAATAAATTTATTGTGCTAAGTTATATCCGAAATCAATATACTAAATTAAAATATACACTAATTCAAAATATTATCTTAACCATCTTATATATTGTGTTCGGTAAATTAAATAGTTTTAAATATCTAACGAAATTAATCAAGAATTTAACAAACAATTATAAATAATAAATACTAAAAATAAACTTTCACCTATAAAAAAGTCCTCTAAAGCAGTTAATTATAAAAAAATGAAATATATTTTAATGAATTTAAATGAAAAACTTTCAGAAGTATATTTATTTAACAGAATGATGTGAAATGTCCCTTATATCTGAGAATTATCTAAAAACAAGCGAAAGTATAAAATGTTTAAAGTAGTAGATATAAAGACGATAAAGAAATAAAATTTACTAATAATTATTGATTATTTACCTTTTTCCAAAGTCTGTTACTTAAAATGAATATGAAAGTGAACGAAACTAAACGCAACAATACATTATGAACGTATATTAAGGTGTAAATTTTTCTTGTCTCCAATAGAAGAAGAAATTATTTTTGAGCACATACAGATATACTGCGCATGCTTTGGCTTCATAATTCACTATTTAGTAAGATTTCATATAAAAATTTTTTAGTTAAAATTATGATTAGGAAACGTTGATCAATAATGAAAATCCACATAAATAAAAAATTAGTAATTAAAACTCGTAGTTATGCATCGATAGGAAAAATAACCGGCGCAGAACTAGTGTTCAGTTTTTTGAAGAAATAGCATTTATCAACAAGAAAGTTTCGCTTCCATTCATAATAATGAAGTTATTTATATAATAGAGGAAATTAATATCGTTTGACTTTTGAATGATAAATATACAATCAGAGGAAAACCGCTTGAGTGGTTAGTTTCCGATACGTGTATGAAGGAGCACTTTTTTAGAAAAGAGTTGTTGTTATTCCAGTTACATAGCTTTCATTAGTTTGAGATTGAAGTGATAGATTGAATCAAGTTATTATTTACCCTGTGACTTTATGTAGACGTTGGTACGTATTTTCTATGAATGTCTCTGCCGAAAATTCAAGATCTTTGGTAAGAAAGTGGAACAGATGCCCAGTTTTTACAGTGCTCCCGGTAACTCAAATGACTAAACCTAAGTAGCTGTAAACGCTTCAAACGTCTGCCTAATATTCGGATAGCAATAAACGGCAAAATTTTCTTCGTAAACTCAAACAAATTAATTTTACCGAGAAGGGTACATTTTTCGCACAAAAATATATCAAATCTATACAAATTGATTTTAAACAGCTATATTTAATACGTGTGTATACAGTCAGATTATTTGCTCAAGACGTTTCTTCGATTCTTCTTAAAAAAAACTTTAAGGCAAAATTTTCTAAAAGAATATTTATGATATCCTACCAGAATCCATCAAGTAGAAATTAAACGGACAGAATAAAAATGAAACTTTTTTACAGTATTAAATCATAAACTTAATTTGTAAATCGTGAGGGAATTTAAAAGACTTCCTAGAGTGTTTAAATTTCCTATTAATTTTGATATTTAATAACGAATAAAAAGAATAAAAATTCAAATATATATTATCGTGTTATATCAAAAATATTAAGGACCATCTAAAGATTGAGACTTTGTCAAAATAAATCCACAGCAAGCCCTTTTCTTAGTAATGCGTAGCATAAGAATCTCCAAAATAGTGCAACAGCGAAATATTTTTGTAAAATGAAATGATGCGAAAAAGTTTTAATAGTTCACATTTTCTATGAAATGTCTTTTCGTGACGCCTTGATATTGGGATAAGAAGATGGTAGTGTAGAAATTAAATTATGCTGAAAGCAGTTGTCGAATTGACGATACATCCATTTACACACCGCTGTCCCAATTTACCAAAGGAGAAATTTGTTACGGAATTATATACAAATAAGTTTGATTGCTCCATTGCGAAGATTTGAGCATTTGCGTTGAAGTCCAGCATAAAATTTTGCTATGAGCCGTAATTACTTTACCATCTGATAAGTTAATTCATAAAAGGTAGACTTTGGGTGCGAGTTTAATTCTTATTTCTTGGTAGTATGGCCGAAGTTTTACTCCATTTAACAAATGGGTACCCTATTGCTTACAAGCAAATTGTGGACACTGCTTTCTTCGCATGTCCACAATTTTTAATTGAAGTTTTTCAATAATCTAAGTACTTGCAATCTATATAACTTTATGGTAGTTTTGCTATAGATTATGGATCGATTAGTCAAATTGGATTGATGCTTATCTAAAAATTGCAAAAAATATTTAAAGAATTATAATCACTTCACACTTTCCCGATTTTTCAAGTTGAAACATCACTGAAGTAAACACACTACATTACCTGATATTCGATTTATTAAAAGTTTAATTCATTCTCATTAAAAAAATATGGCTACGAATAAAAAAACTGCATAAATATATGCATATTAAAATTTTATTCCTGAGTCTTCTATTTACAATAGCTTATACTTCAAAGGTTTCATAAATTTTGATTTAATTAGTGAAAAAAAATACTATTAAAATGTTATATGCGCATGTATATTAACAGTAACACACGCTATTAAATAATTCATGTTATATTTTAATTCAGCGAAAAGTATTTTTTTTAAAATAATGCAGTTAAATTTAATGTAGGCATTTCATACGTCTTTAACTTTAACATACCCTGCTTGCGAAGTTCGAGGACGATTCATTGCGATCCAATTTGTTGCAAAAGAGGCCTGGAGGAGGGTTGGTCGGCGGAAATTGTTTGAATGCAACTGCAAACGACATTCTTGAATTGTCAGGCGAGCTCTGCTCATCTCTACGTTCCTTTTCACCCGACGCCATTGTAATGTTTACTACTTGTTTTGTACTCAAACAAATAAATGTAGACTATTTTTGAAAGTTAGTTTTGCAAAATTAATACATAAATGCGTTCGTGTACAGAATTCAGCCAAAATCCATGTTAATTTTCAAATTGTCGCTTGGGTGTAGGAGTTGGTTAATTAAAATCAACTGGAAGTGCGCCATTTTCGCCTTTCCTTATCTGTTGCAACTCAGTATGTTGAGGCAGATTCATGCTTCTGGGAAAAAATGAGATTAAAATTTGAATTAAATTTCCAAATGTAAATAGTTTTAAAGAAGTATAAAATTCAAATTAAGTTTTACATTTTTTTAATGTTTATATTATTCTAGGTTCGATACAATTTTTGCATTTGGGTATTAGTATAAGATCAGAAGAATGAACCAAATTCAACATCAATGGAAGGTATTATCTCTTGTGCACACGATATTAAACCCCTTAGGGACTATATATTTAGATGAGAAATGTGGGTATTGGGTGTAAAACCGGATCTGACTGATGAGTCGCCATTAAGCACGAAATAACTGTGCGCATGAAATTTTACCTTCCGTTCATGCTGCCTATTATTTTAAGTTATTGGTTATTATCTTCAGCAGATGCACGAAAATGATAATGGATGTTGCCTACGCGTTCAAAAAGTCTGTTAAAAAGCAATAAATGTTGACAATCTTCAATTAAAAAATATACTTATATAAGTTGTGATATTTGACGTGATTAAGTAGTTTTAGATATCGCAGCCATTTAATTATTTTGTCAAAACGGCCCGTATGGTATTTGTTCACTCCAAAATCCATATAATGTGTATGGTTAAGTATCGCCAGAAAATAAATTTGTTACACGAAGAAAGTCGATTGTTAAGCAATCCTTACTTCATATGGGTAACTTCAATTTCAAATATTTCTTTATGATCGCATTTCCTATATATAAAATTGGCACGTTATTTAATACAATAATGAATTTTAGTTTCCTATAGGGAAATGTCCGAATGCAATTATAAACTTTTATCCTAGAAAATATGAAATGCTCATGCTTTAGTTTGTCCATATGCCTGAGTATTTTAATAAGTCATCAAAGTTTAATGGAGCAAAGCCAGTGAAGTTTTGTGCTTTTAAAACGAGTAGATCGCAGAAAAATTCTAAAAAGCTGGCGATGTCTCAGCCTTACTCAAACACGAACGAATAAGACGGTATGGATTATCAGTAATTATTATGAAATCAGTTCGTTAGAAGTTTGAATGTACCAGTTTAAATACAATTACTCATTTGCCTTACACATTCTCATTGTTTATGTTAACCTTTCTAGGTAACTAAGGTATTTATGACTAACCAAGTTACATTAGTTAGTATATAACTGAAAATTGTGTGTAGTGTAGTGTGCGGCAGGATAGCTCAGTGGTTAGAGCACCAGATCCCGAAGCAGACGTGCGCAGGTTCGTATCCTGTCCGCGGCAAATTCTGGCCAGTACTTGATGAGTTCCCAATAAGGACGAAACCGGTCTACTGGATGAATTGCCTTTCTACACTATACAATTCTTGGTTTATACTGACATATGTAAGTAATTAATGGGTCAGGTGTTTATATCCAGACCGCAACCTTGATTATAATAATTGTTATCACCACCCGCGCAACCAATGTTCGTTTAATTATATAAATGTTCATTTCAATACTACTTCCCCATGTAATGTGTGGTGTCTGTTCAGTAATGACAGATTGGGCATGGTTAGTTGTAACTTTGGGTCTAAATGGATGCTATATGAGCTCCAGCTAAAGGAAAAATTGACTAACCAAGTTACATTAGTTAGTATATAACTGAAAATTGTGTGTAGTGTGTGGCAGGATAGCTCAGTGGTTAGAGCACCAGATTCCGAAGCAGACGTGCCCAGGTTCGCATCCTGTCCGCGGCAAATTCTGGCCAGTACTTGATGAGTTCCCAATAAGGACGAAACCGGTCTACTGGATGAATTGCCTTTTCTACACTGTACAATTCTTAGTTTATCCTGACATATGTAAGTAATTAATGGGTCAGGTGTTTATATCAAGACCGCAACCTTGATTATAATAATGATTTTAAACTTTTATGAGAGCCAAAAATACTTGTTAAATAATATCTTTATTTCGAAGACGGCAATTCATTGTATTGGTCTCCAATTTTCCGGCCATAATATTTATTCCGGAAACCTGTTCCGGATCATTTATCTGTGAAAAGCTTGAAAGATTTAAAAAACTTTTTTTATTATTCTGGAAGGCTGGATGTTTGATGTCGCGTTTTTGTTTATTTATGTGCCTATAAATCAAAAACTGTGTTTATGTGTCAGTATTTCCGGGAGAATTTTCCCTGTTTTAAACTGAGACCATCGCTGACGGATTTATAACTCTATTTGAGTTGTTCAGATATTCGATTCGTTTAAAATTGACAACTATATAGACAGACTATGGTCTAGGATTTTTTTTCGATGCTATATATTTGATTAGTGATAGTTATATGCACGCTGGAGCACTGTTTAATAAATTCCATAATTGGCATTGGATGGATTACCTTGAAATTGAAAAGAAAAAGGATAATGTTTGATGTAATGTTCAAACGTCGAATTGATGGCACATTGTACAAATTGATTTTCTATAAGAAAACATGGACAGCACAATAAATATATATCAACAGATAATAACCATTTCATTATATAAATGGTTTGTTTAAGCTGTTGCGTAATAGGGCATTTTGTTTTTTTCACCTGACTGTTTGCAGACATAGTTGGATTGCGTGCGCTTTTATTTTAGTCGTTGATGGTTACCAACCACTTACAAAAAATAAATCTAGGCCTATTGGTATAATGAAACCAGTTATGCATATTTGTACAATTTCTCTTAAAGTTTATTTAAGTTTTTAGAGACCTTGTTTAATTGCACCAATTTTGAAATAAAAAATCATTTTATTTTAGTTTTAGTAAACGGAATGTTGCACGGGTTACACGGGAGTCCATTTATCGCTTGAAAAGTTCCCGTTAGGGTGGCTATGGTCAGTGGTTAAATGTCACGACAAAGTCAGATATTAAAGCGTAGGATGACTCAATGAATAATATGAGACAAATGACAAACTATCTTGGAACTTTGTATTAGGTGTTGCGTACCGACTAACATTTTAGTTCATGCAGAACCAGAAATATAAACCAAATTAAGTATAAATGAAAGGTATGATCTCATAAGCACATGAGCTTCGTGCTTCCTGGCGACTCATCAGTGGGAGCCGGTACGGCGCCCTATAACCACTATAAATTTTGTCAAGAAATGTTTGAAAATGTGACGGTGTAATCGCCTATTGAAAGAAAATTGTTGTGAATTATGACCTATTCTAATATTATCACAAAAGAAGCATATTTATTTAAATCAAATTTGTGTATATGCAATCAACGCTTGTATATATATATATATTAGTTCTCCAAAAAAAATGAATATATAATTATTATATATTTATTTGAATGATTTCATGATTATCGTAAAATTCCATAACTGATATCATTAAGAACGGGAATATAAGAGTTTGATGGAGTAACATGTATTCAAAAGTAGTTGTAATTCTCAATTATGTGAAATTTTGCATATGTTGATAACCATAGTCTTAGTAACATGTACAGACACCGCGTTTTGACAACCAATGTGTTGATACATTTTACAGGCACGGTTAATATAAGGTATTGGAAATTGTTTTTGAAGTCGCATTGTCAACGACCTCATATGAAATTAACTCCATTACTACTTGAATAAACATTCGCATAGGAAATAATACAATCAAACAATCCTGCATATATTGATTAATTATATAGTATGGAGCCGAGTACTGACTCCTACTTATGAGTCGCTAATTCATGTGTACATGAGATTATACCTTTCGTAGATTTTGACTTAAGTTTATCCTTATGGTTCGATTTAAAATAATTTGTAACTAAGTACACTTTATCTGATACATAATTGCATGCACATTATCTCTACACAACAAGCAATATATAAACGGTCATGAACAAAAATAACATCTATAAAGCATATTACGAGGACTCAATTAGTCGAGAAAATTGCGATTAACAAAAATGGGATCAAAATCCATAACAAAACAATATTCGTTAGACACCATGATGACGACCGAGTCAAGGTCGAACGTTTAAACGAATTCACAAACTTTTGTATGTATTAAATTTCAAGAGTAAACTTTTCAAGATTGCACGTTGCCTTGAAAGCAACCATGCTGTACCTGTGGATGGAAGAGGAATCAACATCGTTTATCAAATTTAAACATTAATTTATAGATTATATTATAGATTTTTATCACTAAAAATAAATTATATTGTAATGACCATACTATGCCTGTGAGGATAACTAAGTAGTATGCCTTGCAAATGACCGACCACACCAATATGAACACTGCACACAATAGAAAACAACTCAATGCATACAGCCGCCAAAAATGAACTTATTTCAGTAAACTGGGCATTTAATTCAATGCCGCGTTTTGCGTACGCGGGTAATAGTTGTACACGGGCAGTTACACAAAGATCCGATTCTTCACACTTTCCGATTTTGTTTTGTCTTTGATCGGGTTGAATTCTTCTTTTTTCAACTGGAAATGCGGTTCTTTCACATCTTGAACAAGAACCAGTTAAAGAATTCAACCGATCAAATTAAGTCTCGAAAAATCGAATTTTGTGTAACTGCCCGTGTACAACTATTACCCGCGTACGCAAAACGCGGAATTGAATCAATTGAATTGTACACACCGCAACAAAATTTCAAAAAAAACTGGGCATTTCATTTATTTATAAATAATTATCGATTGACATGTAGACGTCTATACTGATTATAAAGCACCCGTGTTTTGGCACTCAAATAGAAATTTTGAGAAGAACGAATGCGTTTTAAAAAATCCACTAGTGCTCAGATGTCGATAATATTACAGTCATAAATGTGTTGGCTTTCCGCAGATCGAAACATAGGACATCGATATTAGCTGCCAAAATTTACCAGTGAGTCGGTAAAACGGAGACCTAAGTTCACCCTACAGAGAGCTTTATCTCTCCAAATAAATTACTGGTATAAGAAAGGCCGGCGATTCAATCGAATTTACAGGACACATACGTTCAGAACTGATCGTGTTTTAGCATGAAACGCTGAAATATTCAGGCACCGGACACCTAATCGAAGCGTGAAACTTACAGCTCTATTGGATAAGCAGGAAAATGGATATTCTCAGCTTCCGTCTGTACTATATTCTGTGACATAATTCTAAATTGTAGAAAATAGAAATGTTAAACTCTATTGTTTTCAATATCACGGTACTTAATCAATTTTTGTATCAATAATTGATTTTATATATCTTTGTTACACTTGAATAGCATATGTTCTCTACACGGTCAAAACATTTAGCATATGAGGAGCTTTATCCAAGAAGAAGACAATAATAGAAAAAAAGTGTACAATTCATGGAAGAAAGGTGGATCAGTCAGTTTGGAGAAGCGTAAATTAATGCTAGCGACTAAACTACCAAAAATGTCTCAAAAGACTACCTGTTACACTTAGAATATTCCAACGGATCACCTAGGACAACGATAGTCGATGCTGGTGCTATACTGTCTCATTCTTTCTCGGAAAGTACAGTATTAAGTCGAGCTGCCTATGTGATTTACACTATCAGCTACCACTGAGATTGCTCTGACAACAGTGGTATGCGTGGAACAGGTATGTTTTAATGATGTAGCCATGCTTCGTGCAAATGAGCACCACTTTAAATCATTTAAAATCTATGTGCGCTTATAAAGACTGGCCTAGGCTGCAGGCGCCTATAGCAGAGACACGTCCACACGTCTGTTATACACCGTGGAATCCGCAGTGGAAATTAAAGCAATAAAAGCTGCCAACATTGCTCTGTTTCTGATGGAGAGTTTGGAGCCATACACAGCACTACTTCCGTCAACGTGCATGAAGGAGAGGTGTTCTGGTTCCTAATCACGTGGCCATTTATTCTTAAACAGCTTCATTTGTGCTGAAAAAACACTAGCAAAATATTTCCATGACCAAGCGGAAGGTCCGATCAGTGGAATGCTATAATGTTACATGAGGCAAAACTAGATGCTCATGATAAATATGACATAAATTCGTTATCTTCAAATTTTTGGTGAAATGGCGTGTTTATTTCATGTAAATCCTTATTCATTTTCATATAATTAATTAACAATTTCATAAGTAGTACAATGGGTTCTTAAGCATACATTTAATGCTGCAAATAAATACCAAGAAGGCACACATTTTGTTAAGATTTTTCCGGATGGTAGATTTATTGCGAATGGCGTCAGATCAGAATTCAGAGCCTATCACAATTGGTTGAAATACACCCATATACTAATTCTCTATCGGTATTAAAGTCACTGTGGCCCAGTTTCGATTAACGTCATGTTGCATAAGAGAATTATTTAAAATCGAAAGCATAATTATTTGAAAGAGTTTCCTTGATGCGCAACTGGAATAATTGTAATTACCTGATCTGCGTTTTGACTAACGCAGCTTTCACTGTTCCAGTAATTTTCTTTTTCTATGATATTTCGATCTTCATTACCGAAGATCTTCATCAGATGCATTTCACGAAACAAATGAAGCAAGCGCGTTATTTCCTCTAGTCATAATATTTATATACCCCAGACTGACCTTTCATTGGTTATACGTGTGTCACTTGTGTGTGTGTGTGCATTTTCATAACTGTTGTTTTCATCTAACTAATTTAGACCAGAGTGGCTAAATAATAATTTATCAATTGCATGCAATAACTAATCGTTTTTTTAAACACACTCAATGTAAAT
>JAQBSW010008140.1:0-36072 GCA_029291075.1 Eudiplozoon nipponicum | reverse complement strand
AGATCGCTAAATATTAAACGCTTCTGTGAATTCTTGACCAACAAGACTTGGAATGAATATAAATGCCGAAAGTTTTCTTTAAATAGTAGTTGATAAAATTTATATGCTTTATTGAAGTTTGATTAATCTAGCTTAATAAAAATAGCTAAAATTTTGGATGAGATAATTTGCAATTATACAAAATAAAGTTACAAAAGAGGATTGTATAAAAAACTTGTTTTTTAAAACTAACAAGATCTTTACGTTTAGGTTGATAAATTCTAAATGATTCAAAACAAATAAAATTAAATCATTTTAGAAGGAAACCAAATGCCAATATCTTTACCTGTATTTAGTGCTTTCGCCATATTTAATTTGGTAATAAAATAATTTACACGCTGTTTCGCTCAGAGTGAATATACTTGCGAATAGTTTGAGTTGTACTGATTGATATTTCCGAAAAAATAATTTTGCATTAATAAAGTGTATAATAATTTCACTACGTATTCCAAAATTCAGCTGTAATTTAAGTTTTTAAATATTAAAAAATTCGAAGGCATTTTAGATAAACCCATCGCAGAAATTATTTTATTGGCGGAAATGTAATGTTATATTTGTTCTTTGGCCATAACTACTTTCGCATATCCTAACATTATCTTTACAATTAGGTCGAGGAAGTTGAAATAATTTAATGCTTTGAGATAAATCTAGCTTAGAAGAAAACTAATGGCCAATTATTTTATATGTGCTTATTCATTTTTCAAAAAATAATCGTATAAAAGTTGATCCTATAGTAATAGAATTCTAGAAATCGAAAATTTAATTTGCATTTAATATTCTAATTTTAAAATTAATCAATGCAATCTAGAACAAAATAGCTAAGAATGAAACAAAGTTCCTATATTTTAAGTTGTTATACTTGGAAAATTCGTAAAACAATGTTAAAGAAGTTGCTTGAATGAAAAATACATATTCGTAATTTCAAATAACCTTGCTAAATATTGAATGTTGTTATGTAGTAGATGAAAACTTCGATTAAAAAGAGAACAATTCCCAACGTTCAGCTGTAGAAATTGGTATTCAGGAAAAACGCTACAGTAGTATTTGGAAGAATATTAAGAATATTATCGTAAACTAAAGTTTTATATATATTTAGGTGAATAAATTTTAGACTATAGAAGCGTTGTAGCATAATTTGCACAACAATGAGTAAAATTGCTAATATTTTTAGCTTTTTCAATTTGTATTCGTGGAAAAATAATGCTATAGCAGTTGGTTGGATAATACCCAACAGTTCACTTTTTGTTTATTTATTTAAGGCACATTTTAGATAAATCTAGGTTAGAAGGAAAAATTGCAAATGTTTTACCTGTGCGCATTGATATTTCCGAACAAATTACAATATGGGCGTTGATTGAATATTAAAAATACTTCTGTAAGCAAACAATTTATTTGCATTTCATCGGCTAATATTTATTAAATGTTTCAATGAATTCTACATCAATCTGGCTTAGAAGGCAATTTAGAATAATCTGCTTAAGAATGAATAAAATTATCAATAATTTTAGCTATTTCCATTAATATTTATGGTAAAATAATTCTAAAGTATTTGGCTAGATATCAAGCACACTTACGTATCCCTCAGTTTTCTTTTTACTTAGGTCGATAAATTTGAAATCGTTTAAGGTAAAATAAATATATCTAGGTTAGAATGAAGAATTGAAATTGTTACCTGTGCTGTTTGATATTATGTTATGGATGTAGATTGATTACTAAGATAATTTTTGTAGACCAACAGCTACTCCACATTTCATTAAACATTAAATGTTTCAATGCATTCTAGATTAACCAGGCTTTGAATAAATACAAGTTCTATTATTATTAGCTTCACGCATCGGAATATGTCAAAAAATGTTGCCGTAATTGATTGAAAAAAACACAAATTTCTTTAAATTGTGGTCGGGAATTATACAAAATTTAAGAAATGTCAGACCATTCTAGATTAGAGCTAAACGAATTGCCGGTAAATTAGGTATATTAATTTGTATTTTCGCACGAATTATGTTACAATAGAGTATTTGATAGTAGTTTAATTTTCGTTAACTAAAACGTTTCTTAAATTTACGTTGCTAAAATCTAAATTATTTAATTATTAAATATAACAAAATTATAGTTAAGACGTCAAAATGGTTACAATTTACCAGTCCAAAATGGTTGTTCCCAAAAAATATTGTTCTGATGTTTGGATAAATATTACATTTGAGTAAATTAAAATCTTCTTCATAGAGTATGATTTTTGTTGAACGTTTCAACGGACTCTAAATTAGTTTGGCAAAACTTAATAAAAGTTTCAATTATTTTAGCAGTATTCATCAGTATTTTAGAACAAAAAATTTTCAATTTGTTGGTGTGTTTATAAGTACGTTTTTGAAAATAATATTTCTTACATGTCGTTTGCTGCGTGTTACATGATTTAAAGTATCTGAGATAAATCTAGATTAAAAAGAAAATAAGTCTAAATTGTTTTATCTGTACTCAACTGAAATTGTGGAAAATTTTAACAATAATTAATTGAAAGAATTTTGTAAAATATATTTCGCAATTTTGATTGGATAAAAAGTACATTTTCGCACATTCAAATTTAAAAGAATCTTACCTATCTAAATCGAAAACGTAGTATGGCTTTTTATACACAAAATTTAGAAGCATAATGTGACAGTAATTTTAGCTGATCTCCTTAATATTGTGACAGATTCTGCTGGAGTAAATAGTTGGATATTATTACATCTGCCTATACTACATACTCTTCATATATATGTCGCTAAATATTAAATAATTTAACATTTTCAAGGTACATCTAACTTAAAAATAAAATAGGTTTCAATTATTTTACTCGTGCTCATTGATATTTCTAAAATATATTATTTAATATTTGATTAGATAAGTCAATTTTAAAAACTATACTTTTCTTTACATTGTGCATACTGATTATATTCTTTCAAAATAATCTAACTTTTAATAAAAAAAGTGCGAATTGTCTTTGCTGTAATCATTGGCCACAACTTTATTGTTGTTTGTGGATTTATTAACACATTTTCGTATACTTACTATTTCATTACAATTACATTGCTTCATTTTAAATGTTCCAAAGCATTTTAGATCAATATTGTTTAGAACAATAATAGGTAGCTCTATTCTTAGCTTAGCTCATTTATATTTTCAATAAAAATAAGGCCTAGTTAGATAATTATTCTAGGTAGAGAACTAATATATATATATATATATATATATATATATATATATATGCAATTACGCAGCTAGCAACAAAAATGACCAGAAGGATAAACCAACGACAACATGAACTGAAAGTAAAATATCGAGCAAATTCGTTTCGTGTTTATTGGTGACCCATCAGTAGGAGCTGGCATTACTCCCTAAAACCACTATATATTTGGGTGAGGAATGAGGATGAAATGCGGAATACCAGCTCCTACTGATGAGTCACCAGAAAGCACGAAACGAATGTTCTCCAGATTTTACTTTCCGTTCATGCTCTCTTTGGCTTACCATTCTGGTTATATTTGAACTAATTTGCTAGTAGGTGCACAACACCTAATAAACAATTTTATATGGCCAAATGTTTGATAATACATTAAATAAATTTTCGAATCAGAAAAATCTTTTTTAAACAATTTTTCTAAATGTAAAATAATTAATGGCATTTAAGGTGCAGTTGGCTTAAAAGTTTAACAGTTGCCAATAAATTACACAAGTCAAGATTGAGATCTCATAAAAAGCAATCCCATTATATATACGTATATATTTAATTTTTTATTATGACCGAAACATTATTTAATTTACAACAAGCAACTGATGCATTAGACTGGTTTAGACTTTATTTATAACTCTTCATATATTGTCCAGATGTTGCTGTGGATACATGCTAGTATGGGAGAATAGGTATTAAGATCGGATATTGGGGCAGACAAGAAAAACAATACTACAGGGAGTATAATAAATATAATTAGATCTGTTGTGAGTGAGAAAATCACATTCGCCACAGATTATTCTTATTGTGCGTATGGTATCAAACCGGAAGATGGGACAGGAAATGAAGTCTTGAAAATTTGGCACATATTCTGAAAATACTAATTCACGTAGAGTTTCAGAAAGACTAATTTATGATGACTTCAATGTTATGGGACAAGTGAGGATCCATCATTCAATGGTCAACACAAACTGTACACCTAATAATGTAGAGGAATCAATAGCTTACCGACCTACGACTTTTATTAATTGGTCCGGAACTGCCAGTTGCGTATTAAACTGCAACCTAAATTTCAGTCTGCTATAGTTGAAACCGTCTAAGGCATGTTATGCAAATCTTGATAAGGACAAATGAAAGTTTTAATAATTTCAATGTAAATTTTGGTATTTGCTAAATTATAATGCTACAGTTTCTTTTAGGATTCGAACTTCATACCCAAATCCTTATTTACTCGTTATATTATAATCGATAAATTTAAAATGGTTTCAGGAATTAACGAAAAATGTGTCATAGAAGGACACGAATTGCCAACTATTTGATTAGATTTGGAAATTTCGCAAAAAATATTGTCAAAGTTATTGGTTGGAAATTACATTATTTAAAATTTCCTTTATAGTCTTTCATTATTGAGATGAGATCTAAGACAAGGGTCAATATTTTTAGCGCAACTATTTTGGCATTTGCGGAAGGGTTATGCTACCTTTTATGTTTGATAATAAGTTCATATTCGTAAGCTACATTTTCCGCCTCAACTAAGTTGCTAAATATTAAATGTCCTAAGACATTGGAGATAAATCTAACTAAGCGCGAACAAAGTTCCCTGTTTAAGCTGTACGCATCTGTATTTGTGTTAAAAATAATGGTAAAGTAATTGACTCGATAATAAGTAATTTTTATATATTATCTTCTTCCTAATACTTTACATGCAAACCAAATGATTTTTCAGGTATTTTAGGTAAACCTAGTCTAGGATAAACATGAGTGTCAGTATATTTAGCTGTGTACATCGGCGTTAAGGAAAAAATAATGTTCAAGTAGTTGAGTGGATGATAAGTAAATTTCCGTAGAAACATAATTTCTAAATATGGAGAAGATGGATAAAGAATCCCTGACAAGTTTCGAATTAACGAACCTTTTAACTTTGATAAATGCCAATATAATAATTATTAATCATAAGTATTTGCAAAAGATACACTAAGAATGATTGATTGGATATGAAATACATTTTCACAAATTAACATCTATTTTATATTCTGTAGAATTATTAAATTATCGTTTAAATGCATCCAAGTATATATATATATATATATATATATATATATATATATGTATATATATATATATATATATTTTATAATGTCTATGCCTTTTAATTTTACAATGTATATTTATAATTAGGAATAAAGAACAGATTAATAACAAAGTGGACAAAGGCCATTTATTTCGTGAATACTAATCATCTCTTATACAATCATACATATTTATACATTTTGGGTTTTCAATTTAATATGCTAGTGGTAACAAATCTGACTCGTTTTACTTCTATATAATTAAACGAACATTGGTTGCGCGGGTGGTGATAACAATTATTATAATCAAGGTAGCGATCTTGATATAAACACAAATTCTGGCCAGTACTTGATGAGTTCCCAATAAGGACGAAACCGGTCTACTGGATGAATTGCCTTTTCTACACTATACAATTCTTAGTTTATACGGACATATGTAAGTAATTAATGGGTCGTTTTACTTCTGTTTCTTGTTTTGGCTAGTTGGTAAGTGTGTATGCGTTTGTGTTTGTGTGTATGCGTATTTGCGTGTTTGCATGTGAAAAGGTCATTCCCTCAGTATTGCAAAGTGATGTCTGAGATCTGGTCATTATTGTTTTGATGACTTGAGAATTAACCATTTGTGCGCAATGTTCACTGTTACAAAACGAGTGCTATTTTTCCCAGTGTAATTGATCGTTTCACCTTGTTGCGCAAATTTATAATTTACACATGGTAACAGCGCCAGTGTGGTTTGCAGTGTTAAATGCTCATATTGTTTGGAAACTTCTGTCACCGTATGCGCCTCTGTTATTTCCACTTCATTTTGTTGCCAATCCGATTGTATGTTTGTTGATTCTAGTCGAGGGCATGTTTGTTCTTGACAGGATACTATTAGATTGTTGTTGAATTTTGTTATTCTTGGCCAGTCGATAAGAATATCATGTTGAAGAAACTTTTAAATGTTAAGGTTAGGTGCTTGTTGTTTTATATAACGGGCTTCATAAATAAATAATAATTTTTCTGATTTTGCTTTATGTAGAATTGTGAAATTGGAGGAATTTACAGGGTGCCCCGTTGCCAATATATGATCGGAAATAGCTGATTTTCCTGACGGTGCCAAGCCTTTGTTAATCAATTTCTGTGGTAAATGTTGCTGGATTCTGCTTATCAATTGCTTCTTCGTAAGTCCGATATATGTGCTACCGCACATACATGAGAATTTGTAGACTATGAATGATTTGGAGAGAACTGGCAATTGATCTTTGGCATCCAACCTCATGATTCTCTGTGTACTAAATGTCATTAACTTTAACATTGGGAAAGTTCTCCTTAGTTATTCTATTCAGCCGCCGTGCAATTATTGAGGCTGGTAAGTCGCCTCTAAATGGTAAGTTTAGGAAAACCTGCTTGACGGTATCCTCTCTAGTGCGAATCTGCTGTGGTCTGATTAGGACATCAATGAAACGCTCTGGGTAGTTGTTCATTAGCAAAATTTTCCTGAGGTAGCCAAGTTCTTCCTCAATCTTGTGTTCAGAGCAGATCTTCCTGATTCTGTTCGCTAGGTTGTTTACTAAGTTTCATTTTGTGGGATTTTGGCACACTACTGTTGTAGTGAATTTATTGTCAGGTGAAAGTGGATTTTCTATGTATGGTCAGTGTCAAATCCCAATTTGATTCTCGAGTAAGTTTGATGTCAAGGAAGGGAAAACTGTCGTCTTTCTCTACCTCGAGAGTGAAATTGATGTTTGGATCGGCTCCGTTTGTTTGTTTGAGGATTTCGGAAGGGTCTGCTGATTCTGAAATGAACGACAAGATATCATCTATATACCTTTTGTAGAGTGCGCACTGGTCAATTATACCTTTTAGGCTCGTTTTTTCCAGGTGATACATGGATACATCTGCCGGGAGGGGTGCGATGCAAGTTCCCATAGCTACACCATTGATCTGACGGTAGTATATCCCTTCGAATGTAAATTGCACGTTTTTAGTACATGCTAATATGAGGTCTTTGATGTCATTGGTGTCTATAGGGAAGTCAAAAAACTCATTTTTGATAGGGTCACACAAGATCTCCGTTGTCTTATCCAGTGGTATGTTTGTAAATAAGTATGAGACGTCAAGCGAGACCATTTTATTCTGTAGGATGTTCTTCCCCTTCAATTCATTTGCTAGTTCGAAGGAGTCCTTGATAGTGTTTGCGTTTATGATGCTCCGTATTGGTTCAAATAGTTTGCCGAGAAACTTGGCTGGTTTATGTTGTGGAGCGTTGATCATTGACATAATGGGCCGCATCGAGGGAGCTCCTGAGGCTCTCACGGCTTTATGAGTTTTTGGTTTGCCGTACAATCTTTCGGTGTTTGTTCCGACGGGTTTTGCCTTTTGGATGTCTTCTGTGAGTTTTGATCTAGTCTCGGAGTCAGCCATCGCTGTTAAAACGTGTTTTTCCATCTTTTTCAAAATTGCATTAATTCTTGATTCAATGTTTGCTGAATCATCCTTCTGTTTGATGTCATGCTTAAATTTAGATTGATAATTTATTATATCGTTCATGGACTTTCTATAAGCATCGGCTTCAAGTATAACAATTCCTGATCCTTTGTCGGGTGTGGCAAGCTATTTCCGATCATATATTGGCAATTTCACAATTCTGCATAAAGCAAAATCAGAAAAATTAATATTTATTTATGAAGGCCATTATATAAAACAACAAGCACCTAACCTTCAAAAGTTCCATCAACATGATATTCTTATCGACTGGCCAAGAATAACAAAATTCAACAACAATCTACTAGTATCCAGTCAAGAACAAACAGGCCCTCGACTAGAATCAACAAACATACAATCGGATTGGCAACAAACTGAAGTGGAAATAACAGAGGTGCATACGGTGACAGAAGTTTCCAAACAATATGAGCGTTTAACACTGCAATCCACACTGACGCTGTTACCATGTGGAAATTATAAATTTGCGCAACAAGATGAAACAAGCAACTACACAGGGAAAAATAGCACTCGTACATGTAACAGTGAACAATGCGCACAAATGGTTAAGTCTCAAGCCATCAAAACAATAATGACCAGGTCTCAGACATCACTTTGCAATACTGCAAGAATGACCTTTACATACAAACACGCATACACACAAAGACAAACGCATACACACTTACCAACTAGCCAAAACAAGAAACAGAAGTAAAAACGAGTCAGATTTGTTACCACTAGCATAATCAATTTAAAACCCAAAATGTATAAATATGTATGATTGTATAAGAGATGATTAGTATTCACGAAATAAATGCCTTTATCCACTTTGTTATTTATGTGTACTTCTCTTTCTGTAATTATTAAGATATATATATATATATATATATATATATATATATAATCATATGCAAATATTTTAAGCAATGCCCATTGCAATTTAAGGAATATTACGTTCTTGAAAGCTGATTAGCAAAGAAGTATATTTTTAGAAGCTCACAAGATCTTAACAGCTAAATTTTTAATAATTATTCTCTGTCTTCAACATAAATGTAATCTATTAATGTTAACAAATTATGATAATTTTAACAATGTTTATTGGTAACTGCGTTCAATAGTAATCAGAGTGGTGGACTGCATATTATGAGCGTTATCGCACACTTTCATTTTCTCTACATTCATTTTGCTCAACTGTACATCATTTAATTTTTTCGTAAATAATTATAGCAAATAATGTTAAAATAATGAAATATTTTTATAGTAATCATTGGAGTTTTCAAGCAAAATTGTTCGAAAATTTGGATGAACATTAAGAACATTTATGCAAACCAACATTTATTTTGAAATCGCATTACTCAAAAGCATATATTTCAACGTCATTTGAATACAGCTGACTCATAACGTAAATCAGAGTTATTATATTTGACAGTACTAATTTGTGGTTGCGTAAAGCAAAAGTTAGATTAGCCTTTGGATATTCGGTCAATTTTGGTGATAAATCATATATATTTTAATTTATATTACTACATAATAAATGCTGCTAAAATAATTCAAGCTCTAAACGTGTTTGAAATACTCTTTCGTAAAAGAAAAAAGTTACAGTCAGAGTGTTTGATTCGAAACCACGCACAATTTCTTAGCCTAACGTTTTCAATACATTTAAATTACTTATTTAAATAAATTAGCGCATTTAAAATTATTCTTTCTACTGGCGCTAATATCTCGGTCAAGACGTTAAAAACCACAAACTTATTTGGTAGCTTTAATTTTTATTTACATTAAACTAACGTTAAAATATCTAATTGGATATTAGTAATGTTTTATGAAAAGACGGTTTAATTAAATTTCAAATGGCGAAATAATAAAGTGTTCATATTTTCGGTAGTACATATCAATCTGCATATAAATACTGTTTGAATAATTATGTGGATATTAAGTAAACTTTGACAGAAAAACCGTCTCTTAAAACTCTGATTACTCAAGGGAATATATTTAAACACCTTCTTATTGATTATAGATTACAGTATTTATAAATGTCAATATAGTTAGCAGCACTCTGGGATATGCGCAATAATAGTGTTATAGCACTCATTTTGGTGAACTAAGATTTTGTTACCTCCCAATTGCTCAATATAAACAAGGTTCCAATTTTGATATAAATGCCAGATCCATTAAATAGTTAAATTTGTCAGTATAATCTAAGTATTTTATAGTGTAGAAAAGGCAATTCATCCAGAAGATCGGTTTTGTCCATATTAGAAAATCGTCACGTACTGGCCAGAATTTTCCGCAGACAAGGTGCGAACCTGTGCATTTCCGCCTCGGAATCTGGTGCTCTAACAACTAAGCCACCTTGCCGCACACTACACACAACTAATTTAACTCGGTTAGTCTTTTTTTCTATTTTATTTGAAGCTCATATGGTATGCATATAGTTACAAATAAGGACGAAATCGGTCTATTGAATGAATTACCTTTTGTGCGGCAGGGTAGCTCAGAGATTAAAGCACCAGAATGGGAGGCAGACATGCCCAGGTTCGAGCCTAGTTCACGGCAAATTCTGGCCAGTACGTGGTGAGATCTTAGTATGGACGAAATCCGTCTGCTAGATGATTTGCCTTTTTTACGCTATACAATTCGCAGTTAATACTGACAAATGTATGTATATAATGGGTCAGGTGTTTATATCAAGACCGGAACCTTGGTTATAGTAAATGTTGTCACTGCCCGCGCAACTAATGTTCGTTTAAAATCTGACTCGTAACGCTAATAAATGACAAATATGTTGCACTACCTTCTTAAATTAGCGAAAAACTAGTCAGAGCATTTTATCAAATAATAAGTACATTAGTGGTAAGCTAACAATTTATTTTTGTCATATTATATAATAATTACATTAACGCCTTTCGTAAAAGTCCAGCATTATACATAGGCATTTTTTTAAATACATTTTTAGCAGCATTTTTGTAAACTTACAGTTTCTACACACGAAAATCGCTTATTAATAACCATTTTGGTGTATTTTTAGCATAAATCAAGGCTATTTACGATAAGCCTCAGTTGGATATTTTCATTGGACGTTAAGTACATTTGTGAAATTTGCTTTACTTCTCCATAACTTAATAATAATTTATAAAGCTTTTTAAGTAAATGCACCTCATAATGCTGATAAGTGCCAACATTTTTGGAGTACTCATGGGCATTGTCAAAAACTATATTTGAATTATTTGATTGGAATTTAAGCACACTTTGGGAAACTAACATTTAAAAAATATTTTATACTGCTTTTTTATAACTTTACACGTCTTTTGAATACATCTATCTCGCAATTTAACAACTGCTTACATATTTGTCAGTTTACTTTGTTAATTGTAAAAAAACATCTGAAGGAATAACTGATTAGATTAACCAATCATTGATTGCGCGGGTGGTGATAACAATTCTTTAAATCAAGTTTGCGAGCTGGAAGTAAGCACCAATCCCATTTTAATTAACCAGTTGTCGAACAACATAGCAAATCCTTCATCAGTTGGAGGCACTGATGAGTTCTACCTTCCATGATCATCATCAGAGTATGACGGCAAGCTGACTAGGGATGACTGGTTAAATAGAATAGGGTTATTGTTAACTTCAAGCTCGCAAACTTGATTTAAAGAACTGATTAGTTTTAAAGCACACATGCATAAAACTAATGCTATTACTTTTATTGTCGCCGGTTAAAGAAAACTAGCTGACAAATTCAATAAATGTTTTAATGTGTAACAGTACTGATGGGCATTTGTGAAGCACTACAGTAAGTCTAGTTGTTGAAATCGCGTTCGTGAACTTGATATTAACACAAATCACATTAAAATAATCTACTAGTCAGCATAGAGGAAGCATTGTGAAAGTTAGAACAAGCAATTCATCCAGTAGACCGGTTTCGACAGTAGTCGGATCTCTTTATGCCCTGTCCAGAATTTTTCCGTAAACGGGACTAACCGAGTCAAATTTGCTATGGCGTCTGTGTCTCTGCTCATTGTGCCATCCCGTCGCAGATTGTGCAAGTAAACAGTTTTCATTCGTATACGCGACTAATGATAATTAAATTGTTTAAACGCATACTAGCTACGTTTTCTTGAACTAATATTTTTGAAATTCAGATTGCTCAAACAAAAATCTGTTAGTCTTTTAATTAGTTATTGCCAATCAAGTTGATAAATAGCAATAATTTTAATACTAATCATTGGAATTTGCGAATAGATAAATTTAGATTAATTTGTAGGATAAAAGGTACATTTTGTAGAATAACATATTTTTATATGCATTATACTAAATAATAAATATTTAACGCCTGCTTAAACAAACCATAAATTAATTATTTTTGGTTATTTAGTTGTACTCAAAAGTATTTCTGAAAATCCGCTGTAAAAAGGAAAATCTGCAAACTTAAATTGGCAAAGTTGTTTTTAAAAATTAAATATTTTCGCTACGATGGACACATTTTCAGTACACCCTTTTTCGTGTCAGTAAAGTATATAAAGTATGGAAGTTATACAACAAAGCATCCGAATACAGAATTAGTTTTTCAAATATGCAACTTCCCAATATTTTACCTACGAAAGTAAATTTGATGATGATAAGATCGTAAAAAAACTTTTTGTCAAAAATTCATGATGCATGTTTTATAGAAAGTTTTACAGGTAAAATGGAAACATATGTGCTAATGTATATTTTTGTACTGAGTATTTGTAATTAGTCTAAGGTAACTATTAAAATTTGTGCCAGTTTGGGAGATAACAAAATACCTAACGACTAGAAATCAAATGAGAAACGTAGCTCAGTGGTTTGAGCACCGGATTTCAAAGCAGACGTGACAGGATCGAGCCATGTTCGCCGGTAATTCTGGCCAGTACATGATGATTTCCCAATAAGGACGAAACCGGTCTACTGGATGAATTGTCTTTTTTACGTTTTACAATTCTTAGTTTATACTAAAAATGTTTGTACTTAATGAGTCAGGCGTTTATATCAAGATTGCTATCCTGATTATAGTAATTTAATCACCGTCCACGCAATAAATGCTTCTTTACGTATATAAATGTCCATTTCAATTCAAATTTACCATGCAATGTGGTTTCTGTTAATAATGACAGTTTGTGGATGGTTAGTCGTAACTTTGGGTCTAAATAAATGCAATATGAGCTCCGCCTAAATGAAAGGTTAAACGAAAAACATTATTTCGTATATCAATGCAAATTGTGTGTAATGTGTGGCAAGGTAACTCAGTGGTCAGAGCACCAGATTCCGAAGCAGACGTACGCATGTTCGAGCTAAATTCGCAGCAAATTCTGGCCATTAAGTGATGACTTCCCAATAAAGACGAAACCGGTCTACTGGATAAATTGCCATTTCCACATTTCACGATTCTGAATTTATGCTAACAAATGTTTGAACATAATGAGTCAGGTGTTTATATCTAGATTGCAACCTTGATTAAATACGATCGTTATCACCGCCCCCCAATCAGTATTCATTTAAATATATCACATTATTCGTCCTTAACTCGTTTCGGAGTCTTTTGTTTGTATAAATGAATTTTCCTTTATCATCTTCGCACTATGACATAATCGTTATTCTTTCTAAACAAAATTTAACTTTTATGTCATTCTGAGATGATTTGCGCTGTTTCAAATAACTCTGTAATTAACTCATTTCTTGGTGATTTCTTCATCCGAATTGCTGAGTTCAAACAAATTTTCAAGCAATTTCATTTGATTCTCAGCAAATTTTTTTAGTAAAATTTACTATACACTCAGCCGCAGGTATAATTATCTAATCTAGGAAAGGTCTTCAGATGCCCAAATTATCTAACTGAAATTTTTTCTAATCCTCACCAATTTTGAATTTCCTGTTTTTTACATGATTAGTGAAACAATATATGCATTTAAATTATCGGGAAACAAAACGCAAAGCAACGTAGATCTTATTAGAAATTTTGTCTCTGATTAGTTCAAATTTACGGACAATTCATGGTATTCATTGTATTTAAGATATATTCTATTGTAATTTAACTGAAAAGAGACATTAAATTTAACATTTGCCACGCCATAATATTTGTGATAATAGTGATTATTCTTCTCCATTGCCTTGAAGTTATATTTCCTTTCAAAATATTGTTTTTAAATACTTTTTGCGGACAGGGAATTGAATAATTACCAGAGTTGTTCCATTACCCATATTGTGAGAACGAATATTTGTGGATAAATTATTATTTCAAGTTCCCACACTTGATTCGAAGAATAATGATAACCAACTGCAAATACAATATTTGTCTAATTGCATAATTTATGTACATGACGGCTGTATGCATATTAAATTTCCATTTGAAACTTCCAATCAAAAACAAGTAATGCTGAAATATTAGTGTTGAGAGCCACAAATAATATTTTCCATAAATTATACACAAATTTCAAGTTTACCTTTGTTAGGCTGTTCGCCACTTTCATCCGCTATTAAAAATGAATTATTGAAACACGTTAGTGTATGCAAGGGAACGTAGTTTCACTATTTATTTACTATATTGAGTACCAGATATTACAGTCTAGTTATGTTCTTGCTAAAAGAGAAAAAAATTTAAATTGTGTTGTCGGAATGCCAGCTTCATATACATATGATGTGATAGAACCACATTTCCAGTGGGACGAATACAAACTCAACCCGATCAAAGACAAAACAAAATTGGAAATTGTGATCAATCAGGTCTTTGTGAAACTGTCCGTGCAAAGCTACTATCCGCGTACGCAAAACGCGGCATTGGAATAAAAGAAAAATTGTCTGCTTTATAATAAATTTATACACCCAAACATGATTTATTTCTCAGATAAAATTGAAAACTCATAAAAAAGGCCGAATTAAAAATTGCATATGAAATCGGCATATGTTTGTTATTCATCTCCAATTGCAAACCGAATTTAAATAAATGACTTTTATGTATCTCGCTTACATTGGTGTGTTCCTATTTTACTAAATCGCAGGTTTATTGGGTTTTAGTGTCAAAGTGGGAAACACAAAACTGTGGTGATAGTGTTATTAAACTATATATAAGAAATTTAAATACAAATAATATATAATAATGTAATATGGTGTGTTCTATGCGATAAAATGGTGAAAGTCCGACATTATCATTCAATAAACACAATTGTACACATAAATATACAGATATAAACACAGATATCTAAAAAATAACTATTTGTGGCTATATTGCTTAATACATATGTATTAACGTTACATCAGTATTCTGAGAATAAAGAATAGAATCAATAGACAAATCTTGCACGAACTAGTCATTTTAAACTTTAAGATTAATGTTAACTGTTTTCATATTTTGTTTTCAATATTTATGCTCATATATGCATATATCTCTTTCCATATACATATCTGCTTATACTCCTATATATATCAGAGCAAGTTCATTTGCAAGTGTACCAATGTTTTAAGTGTTTTTTAAGTTGCTATCGCATGATAATACAAATTTTTATGCATTTCTGAGCTCACATCAGCTAACATAACATATTTTTGAGGGATGCTAATGATTATCGAATTGTTTGTATTGCAGTATTCAATAATTAAGTAAATAAATCCGGCTGTCAGTGGTTTACATTTGAGAATGAATGTCAATACGATCATTTTGTAAACGTGCTGAAAAAGCAAATGGCTTTAGACATAACAAAATGTATAAAATGAGTTAAAAACTGGTAGAAATCTAACGTTTAGCTTTAAAAGAAATTTTTGAGTGCCATTCCAAATATTGCATAATCAACTAATCCTTTATTTGACAAACGCAATAATGTGCCTAGTTCCTCTTTTTAATGTTAAGCATGTTTAGCAGAAGATGAAGATAACATTATTAATAAATATTAATGATTAAAAGTATTATGAATTTACAAAGTTAATTTGTTTTTCTTCGCTGGCATGACCTTACCAATATATGTACTTGCAATTCATTCCCTTATATTGTGCCATATATTGCTTTCCGTTCAATTATTTAAAATTTTTAGCGAAACGCGAACAAAAAATTTTATTTGTCAATTTAAAAAAAAAGATGATCTGCATTTCTAGTCTCCCTCATAAGTGTTCTTCATTTTATATTTCTACTAAAATTTCAACATTAATAGTATCTACACAAAATACATTTGTATTACCAAGCCGTACTTCATTATTATAAATAGTTTAAATATTATATTCCACGTAGTAATGTGCGAATTCTTCAGCGTGAGAGACATTTTATTTGAATTTACTTTATGGCTTCATTGGAACTGTTTTAGTCTTCTGTGCATTATTCCAAAATGTAATGAATTATTTTTTTAAAAAAACATCAGTTTCGTTTCTGCAAAGCCAAACTAAATGTCATTTAATATCTATTATTTTACAGATATAAATATAAAAGATTTAAATATAAATATGTCTTAATATTTATTTAGCTGTTTTACCATAACGTGAATGACTGTATTTCTACAATCATGCAACAAAAATTAAAATATAAATGTTTGGGTTTAAATTTATCGAATGAAAATATAGATAATAGTTATTAAAATTACAAATAGAAATCGCATATTTCAAGTCTACCTTTATTCTCTGATTACATTAATCTTTGTTATTTATGTTTATTTCCGATCTTTTACAAAATAGAAGAAAGATTCGTGAAATAATATTTATAAGAAATCTTATCCCATGAACGTTAAAACTACAAGAATAGTATTACTATCTATTTTTTATCAAATATATATTATAGTCCCTATCTCAGAAAATTGAAATTCGAGTTATTACATATCGTTAAACATAGCTGCAAACGAATTCGCCTATTCGGTAAAAAAAAATCTAATATCGATCTTTTTATTTGTCCTATTTAAAGGCATTGGAAGGCGCTTTATTTAAATTTCATTCTATGAATGGTTAGTGTTTTTTGTCAAAACTTATGAGTTTACCTATAAAGCCTCACTTTATTATGCCCAGTTTACGCCCTCCAGACCCAAACAGGAGGCATTGTATCGAACTTAATTTTGAAATACTTGACATTCCCTAAATATTAAAACTGTGATGTTTACAGCAAAATGTTATTTGACCTTTGTCAAATATCTACACAATTAGTTTAAAACATAAATGTTTGACAATTTAAAAACAAGAATCGCTATTAATCGAGGAAGTAGGTTAACTGGGTTTAATGGTTACCTAGCAAGAGAATCGAGAAGTTGTATTCGAATAAATATTCCACGTTTAATATAAAATTTTATGATAAAAATTGTATAACTTACTATCATAAATTAGGTCTTATTTCCAATTCCCAGGTTTTCAGAATTGTTTGGCAACCTGTTTTACATTATATCCAATCATTATTAGCATAAAATTCGTGACAGATCACATTTAAACGGAGTTAAAATTTACTATATATTTATTCGTCGGCAGATAGATATCACGCTCGTGAACCCACTGTTAAAGCCGTTTGGTCTGAATGACAGTTAAGTGGCGCTTGCGCTCATTCTAATCCCACAAAGCCAGCTGACGCTTACCCCTTATTAATCATCATCTTGTAACCAATCATAGCATTATGGAAATTTCGCAAAGAAGTTGAACTTATTCTCGCCAGTAAACTCGTATCCACCCGAATAGGAAATTTGACGGTTCTTGACAACATTTTTAATTTAAGTTTCATTTGTAGGGTAAAGGAAATATTGCATAAGATTTAATCATTGCGCTAATTTTTGTCTGCCAAACCTCTACGAGTATAATAAGGGAAAATCTCAGAAATAAATATCATTTCTGCCCTCTTGCGCGTTTTATAACATCTACATATTAATCGCTAGCGGTCCATGTATAATTTTTAATAATATAATTTCGCGCTATTTTCACATTTTAAATGAATAAATTAACACTTATTATATACAAAATTTATTATAACATTTCATAATTTTGAGAGGGCAATTTTGAGATTGGTTCTTTCCGTACAATTTAGATAGTTCAAACATGGTTTTCTTGGTTATTCAATTCATATAACAATTTCTTACAATAAGGATAAAGAGGGCCTTAAAATTTTAATCATAAATAATTTTAGCAGGAAACAGAGTTTTCCAAAGAAATATCCCTATTTGGTTAATTGGGTGCATAGATATGCATTATCATTCAAAACATATCAGACGTAGAATAAATTTCGACACATTTATGCATAAAATTTCACAAACACTACTTAATCTGCCGGTGTTAAAGTTTATTTTTTTGTAAAATTAAGGATCTTGTCAGTTGGGGAAATATTTCGTTAAGACTCGCCCAAAATCCATTGTCCAGCAATAGCTTATCAACAACACTAGTTACTAAAACCAATACTCTAGATAAATTTAAATTAAGAAAATAATTACAAGTAAAAAATAAAAATGATAAAAATAACCAAAAATTAAATTTTACACATATTGAGCGGTTAAATATTTAATATGGCTCTACTTTCGTAAAAATAATTTCTTCGTTATTAAAGTTCCGACGGAAGATTATATATATAAAGATATATATATATAATTATTGCTTGTATCTTTACAGTATGATATTTGATTCCTTCTAAAGAAATCGTGCGCCTAAAAACTTACTTGTTTCAATATTTTATATATATATGTATATGAAAATCCAATAATTAGGTCACTTACAGTCGTCTTTAGTGCTCAAAACAATTGCAAATGCCTCGTAGGCGTCATCTGAGAGTTCCAATTTCTAATGGAAAAAAGAAACATGCGAAAATATAGCCTGAATCTGACTTGAATTCTTTTCATTCTAAAGCACAACAACACAAAATATATTAAGAATAAGGTAAAAAAGGCTATTTAAACTTTTTTAACTTCAAATTGCTGCCTATTGTAATATACATCTACTTTTCAAATAACTATTTTTCCTAGACATACAAAATCCTGGCGTTTCTCTGCTATATCGAATCTTGTGGATTAGATTTCACGATAATAATCAAAAATTTACTAATACAATCCCCTTAATGATTTCATAACACTCCTGATATTAGGCAAACAATACAATTACACACACGCATATATATATATATATATATATATATATATATATATATATATATATATATATATATATATATATATATATATATAAAAGAAATACCAAACGCACTGTAGCGTCTGGTCAAAAAATGCGAATGATAAAAAATAGTCAAAAGGTAGTTTGCAATTGACAAAAACATGAAATACCTGGCTTCTTTAATGTATAAGATAATTTGCATACTAGTAATACGTGTGTCAATTTGTTCAATCATATTAATCCCATTAATCCTAAAGAAATCTTTCAATTAAGATCGAAAGGAAACAACAGATTTAGCATCGAACGATAATTATAATTGTGCACAAATTTGTTTAGTGCTCTCCAATCACCCATCATTAGGAACCCTAATTACGCTACATGCCCACTATACATTGGGTGCATACAAGCAGTAGTGGAGTTAACATCACATAAGGTTTACGGCAATGCGACTTCAAAGCCAACTAAATATATATAGTATACACTGAGCCTGTAAATTGTAACAGCACAATGGCTGTTGGTTTAGTACCTGATATCAGCGCTTTGGTTGCTGAACCGATACATGGTACCGACACAAAAGATTTCATTGTATGCTAAAGGTCAGCAAAATTGAGAAATACAACTAATTCTGAATACCTGTTTCTCCAGCACATCCTTGCACTATGGCCTTGATCAATATCAGTTAATACGACATTATTAAATTAAATATATATAAGTTAGATACTGTTTGTGGCGTAGCACTAATACATATGCAATTTTGTATTAGGTGTTGCGCACCTTGTACAAAATTATTTCAAATATGATCTGAAGGATAAAACAAAGTCACTATGAACGGAAGGTGTAATCTTATGTGCAAATACGTTTCGTGCGTCCTTGGGACTAATCAGTAGGAGATGTACTTATGCGCTACGCTCATTCTGTATTTGGTGAAGAAATGTGGGGCAGTTAACCACCAATATGATAATCCCTTTCACGTTTCGACAAACAGCTATAAGTTAGTCCAATTAGCATCGACGGACAAGTTTCAGAATTTCAAGATCGTCATTAGCACGCGACAGATTGCAGATGACCGATGTAAAGTCTTAAAAATAAAGATTACTTTAATTTTGGCTGTACAATATGTGTGCTATGGCAAACATAAAAATATTGCAGCTTACGAATTCTTCAAAACATTAAAACGGCAGATAATTAGACACTCAGTTGTTTCGCAGATATTCAAGACTACAATTAGGAAATAAACGCTCATCCAAAAATCAGTCTTTACCGTGCTGTACGACCAATAAAATAAATTTAGGATTTTATCGTATCGGTAATTAATAGCTAAAGAAGTTATTATTTTAGCCCATGTGATAAATCTTTATGTAGGCCTACTGAAATTCTTACATGTAGGCAAAAACAAACAAAAACGGATCAATAAGACGTCATGTTTTATAATTGCTTGACTTTTGCGTAATATACAGCATAAACATCAGCAGAAGTTTGATTTTAATTAAGGTATTTTTTTAAATACGAATTAATTTGCAAATAAAACTAATGTTATACTAAATGAAAAAAAATTTACCATTCTTATATATAGTAAATTAATTTTAAATATTATGATAAATGTACTCAATATATTAAAATGATTTACTTGAATTTGTCTTGTAATCAGATAGGCTCGTCGGGCATATGGTATTTATACTTTATCTAGATGTTTTTGTTTAATGATACAAAATATTTAGGCTTTCAATATTAATGAAGTATTTTACGATTCATAGTACCCTTCCCATGTGAAATAACAAAAAAAATTTTGGGATAGAGGAAACGCTTCTTTCTCGTTATCTTCTCAAGTATCTACCATTGAACATATCTTTATATATAAATTGAAAGTGAAAACAAGTTAGAAATATGTAAACATGGAGATAGTGTGAAATACGAAAACAACCAATCAATTACGTGCGTCAACTCTATTTCAAGCTCTATACCTGAACATGCTTCTTCTGCTTGCATAAATCCGGCTGCAATTTGTTTATCCATAAGTTTTCGTATATGGCTAGCTCCCTAATGATATTGCATTTGGTAGTTATCTTAAATGCTACGTCTACAGAACATACGAGTGATGTTTCAACGATGTGTTGCACAAGGGAAGGGTTCTATGAATTTTATTCAGGCTCGCATTTCAAAAGTTTAATCAACCAATTGAGTGTGATATTAATTTATATTTAGTTTTACAACGTCACGCTGGTTTTCTAAATGGCGAATTAAATCTGTTTCTAATGAGGATTGTGCAAATTGTTTTTTTCAATAAATAAGTAAAGGGATATAAATAATCCGTTATCAGGATGTTTTAAATTCTTAAATGGCCTAATAAACTTACGCGAGAGTTTCAAATTTCAAATTTTTTTGATAAATATATGATTTAGAGCAAAATTTTGCACATTTAAAATTTGTGTTAAAATTTCAAATTTATTTTGTTGTATTTCTATGAAATAATCGTGATCAAGAACTCTCACAATCTGCTATAGTTTACGTTTTAGCTCAAAGGTTTATTCTTATACCCGTAACATTTTAAGAGAAATCGCCGACACATAAAATTGCAATTAAACTCTTGGAAATCTGTCATTCACATAAATTTATTTTATCTTATTCCTAAAAGTAGTCATAAGTTATTTTTTTAAATGTTATACACATATTTTATAAAATTCAGTATAACTCGATGCCAAATATATTGTTTTCTTTCGTGCTCTATCGCAAAATAATGTAACAAATACACGGCATTCCAAATTAAAATTAGATATTTTAATTTCTATTTTGTATTTCTCCATACAATTTACATAATATGCAGCGAAATGGCATAAAAAACATAAAAGCAGCTGCCCATTCTAAATACTCGAATTTAAATTTAAATAATGTGAACAATTCGATACATTTTATTAGAGAAAATATTTTAATGATAAATACATCAAACATAAGACAATCCTTGCTTGCGCGGGTAGTGGGAAGAATTATTTAAGTGAATTTTTCAAGCTTGAAGTAAACACCAATCTCATTGTATTTTTAAACATTCGTCTAACAACAAAGCAAAAATACCGCCAGTTGTACGCGCGGACGCGCTTCGAACTTCTATGTTCATCATCAGAGCTCGCAAACACCACCCGCGCAATCAATCATTGTTTAATTGTATTATTTATATGTATGTGGCGAAAGCTGAAAAAACTTTAATGTTCGTAAATGCATATAAATTTGTGCAGCCGTCATTTTCATACGAGTAAAATATATGCGAGAATTTCAGGGGTGAGAGCCGCATATCTAATTTTGCTTCCATATATATGCAATGCGGTTTGATCCGTGCTAATTAGTTTAATTTCTGATTATGATGATGATCATGGAAAGTCGAAACGCGTCAGTGCGTGCGACTGGCGGTAGTTTTTTTATTCTGTTCGACGACTGCTTAAACACAATGGGGTTGGTGTTTACTTGAAGCTCGCAAACTTGATTTAAAGAAATCAAATATCTATTGTGCTAAATATTAAACATAAATGTGTGATTTTTTTAAATGGCCACGAAAAAGCAAATTGATGCAAGATACTCTGGGAAAATATATGCTCTTAATTTAGAAATTTCTTGTTAATAAAAGCAAATTACGCCATCTATTTTCTGCAGCTAGACCATTTTAGGCAAAATATATGCGTTCAAAGAAATTACATACTGATAAGTTTGAATATAAGGTTTAGCGAATAAATCAGGCCATCTTTCACACGCAAAAAATAAACGAGTGAAACAGCAGAACGGAATGATTTAGGCAGAACATGAAATTTGCCGTCATATGTCATAGATATCTTGCCAGAAATCGGTAAATTTTCAGATATCGTGATAATAACAAAGATTTCGACATATTAAATTAAACGAACAGTTTGCAAATATTCTTCTAACACAAAATAATAATTAGGACTTGTTGAAATGGTAATTATAAGAAAAACGTCATTGTAAATAACAATTTACTAGAAAAAATCTTTTAATTAGATGTTACTTTCAATTACCACATTAGCGTACGTTTTACCAAAAGCAGTGCGGTATCATTCGACGAAATCCTTGTTAATAAATACAAACCCGAGTCTCCAAAATGACAGTAAAATTTCCAAATTAGATGTAGTATGCTGAGAAGTTTTCACTATGTCTTTTTATAATTGACGTAAAACTGTAATTACATATGATTTCTTTTTTGAAAAATTAAGAACTTTTAACGTAATTTTACCTGCATAAATCTTGGTCACATTAGTTTTAGTTCGCTTTTAAATCGTAAGATGTTTTCTTAGTTCTGAAGAAGACTTTTGCTAATTGGAATGAAGCCACTGATTTCTTCAATCACAGTATTTAAATTTCTGAACATCAATCGATGGGTTCGATATTAATTTTTAATAAATTTTTGTTTATAAGCATCAACTTTAGCAGAACACAGTGTGAAAATAGCGCGAGCAAGAATCAAGCTGTGGCTTTGTGTAGGACGCAATGTCAGTTAGGAATGTCACATTGAATGGAGATGCTATGTTTGAATTTTTAAATATATCTAAGGTTTAAACAGGAAATTGCATTGAAATGAAGTACAATCTTTATAATAGATTTTGACATAGGGCGAAATGAGAAATCTCTCATTCGCAGCGTAAGGAAACAAAATCAACTGAAGAAGCTTAGAAATATTAAAATTTCATGACATTTTGAGCTTCCAGCTAACCAAGAGCAACAGGTTTTCATGACTTTCACGCATTTTAATATTCAATGGAAATAATTTAAATAACCAATATCTACCAGTGTTGCCTCATTTACGTTTAATAATTTAACGTTTTAAGTAGATGTATTAAAAAACCATTAACATGCATATGGAAGAATGTAAAATATAACTAATAAGAAAAATGTGTAAACTATAAATCGAAATACCTTATTTCAAATTAAATTTATTTATTTTAGATCCAGAAGTAAACTTTTTATTCTTTTGAAATACGTTCTGTAATAAAATTCTTAGTACCATTTCCATGTGCAAAAAATAAAAAGAATTTTTATCCGAATAAAGAAACGCTTCTTTCTCATATTCTTCTCAATTATCTACAAATGAACATCTCATTATATATAAATTGAGAGGCAAAACAAGATAGAAAACTGTAAAAATGGAGAAAGTGTGAAATAAGGGAACAGCCAATCAATTGCGTGCATCCCCTCCAATTCAAGCGCAATGCCCAATCATGCTTCTTCTGCTTGCATAAATACGGCTGAAATTTGTTTATCCATAAAGCTTCGGATGTGGCTAACGCCCTACTGTTATTGCATTTCATAATTATTTTCAATGCTACGTCTGGAGAACATAAAAGTGAGTTTTGAACGATGTGTATGCGTGTATTCACCATTTGATGTAAAACAAATGTTTAATTTGCAATGATCTCTCATTCTGGTAATTAACCGTCTTGTCGAACGGCCTACGTAAGTTGATCGACAATTTGCGCATGTATATTGATAAAAAAATATTTTATTTCGACGGTTATTTCTTTTTTATTTTTGGCAGATGCAAGTATTTTAACTTAAATAACACTCGTAGATTAGCTACATTAGATGAGCGTGCCAATGCCGCTTCAATTTTCTTTCGTACTATTCGGGAAACTGCATCCCTCTTAAATGGGATGTTCAGGTAGGCTGATTTCTTTTCTGGTTCGAAAACCCGGATGTTTCCGTTAACTTCCCCTTTAAATAATTGATTAATTTAATTTTCTTCAGTAGCCATTAGACATTAAATCTTTTATTGCTTGATTATGTTCGTTGTCTTTTGAACCTGGACTGACCCACCTGTCAATTCTTTAAAAGCTGCCATGAAATGTTGGTAATTTATATTATAACGGCACAAAACGTCTTTAATGCAAATACTGTGCAGATCAATTTGGTTAATGATAAATTTTTCTATTTAATTAAAAAATATTTTCTTTCAATAGTAATACATCTAAACAAGACAGACAATTATCTTTCTCGTGCTCTGGCGTAAAACCGATATTCTTGAGTGTTTTGTTTAAACTCTCAAGCAATTTATGGAATGCGACATGTTCTTAAGGAAAAGAAAAATATCATCCAGGTATCGTATATATTGAGCACATTTACTTATGTTGCTCCTTAATAATGTTTACTTCAGATGTCTTAGAAAAAGCACAGATAACGCTGGAGATAGAGGGCTCTCCATTGCCAAATTATCAGTCTGTTTTTAGGTGCTTCCATTCAAAAGGAAACTTTAAGTCTTTCCGGCATAATTAGATAAGCTTACGTAGATTGTGATGTTGCACAGGACATGCTAATATGTCTTGTTCTACCGTTTTGATGATAATGTCAATGATTGCTTTATATTCTATGTTTTACTATTAAAAATATATATTTTTAACTATTCATTATATTAATGTAGGCTTTCCAAGAAGACGTGAATTATTGTTGGTAATTTATAAAATTTTAAATGCTGGATAAATAAATCTTGAATTCATATCATAGTTGCACATTGTTCTGCTTCGTCAATTTAACTGGAAATTTTTTTCGTTTATTGCAATATGTAATTGAGCAAAGATTTTCGCAATTTGATTTATTTTGTACACTCATAAAACACATCATTTTACCAACGAAAATTTGGTATTTTCAATATTCAGGAAGCAATAAAGGGCATTGCAGATGTATCAACTATAAATTGTTTCACGATCTGTCGGATGAAATGTTATTACAAAACGTCTCTGACAATATTTATTAGAAATCCAAGATACGTAAATTTTAAATTTCCTTCGTGGTTCCAGACTGTTTTGCTTCGTCAGTTTGACGGTAAGTTTTCCAATTTAGGCAAAATGAATGAAAGATTAGTATTTTAGCGAAATTTTGCATAATGTTTGTTATAATAAACTTGGTCTATAAATAACCAGAAAGCAAAATTGTACGTATCAGATGTGCCGATTATGAAATTGGACACAATTTCCCAAGTTAATTGAAACGACAAAATATTTATCATAATGCTTGTTAGAATTATCATTTGGTAAATTAATTAAAATTGTGTGTAAAGTCTGACAAATCATGAAGAAATCGTCAAGGTTCCTTTATAGGCGGGTTAATATTGCTTACTTTATTCTCACATAATAGGGTATAAAACAAGGAATTTTTATTAACAAAAATGAAACCAAATAATTGCAAAGTTTGCGAAAATGCATTTATCAAAAGTACCTCATCTGTGTTTCGACTAACACAGACTGAGTTTCACTTGTTTTGTTCCTTGAAATTATTCTGGTGTCCAATGGCTGCCACCTTATTCAGTTCACCTATCATCGAAAGTTTTACAAAGACAAACGATTGAAGCATTTTTTTAAAAATTCTTCATGATTTACGATTTAAATATGGCGGCTGCAATTGGCCGCCGAAATATATTCAAGAACAAAAACAATTGGAATTCAACTTGTTTTAGTTGAATCAATATCTCGTTATGAAAAATAAGCAGTGCTTTCTATATTGTAGCAAAAGCAATTCATTCAGTATATCGCTTTCGTTCTCATTTGGAACTCATTAATTAGAGTACAGCATTTGTCTCGGACAGGACCCGAATAAGGGCCAATTTGGTCAGGTAACTGTGGCTCCATCCAGTGCACCAAATGTACCGCGCGCTACACCCAATTTTATATTCCATACTAAATACTTTACGGTTTTGGTTAACCTCGCCTCCAGTTGAAGTTAAATTAACTTTGGGTATAATCTCAGGATTATTGTTATATAAATATATATATATATATATATATATATATATATACATTGATATATAAGTATATATAATGTCAGTAAAAAATATCATTACACCAAGAAGTGAAGGGGAAACATCCAATAGGCCAGTTTCTTCCTTATTTGGAACTCGTCAGGTATGTCTAGAATTTATCGCGGATGAAATTCAAAACGAGGCTTATTTGTTTTTGTTGCATGTGACAGTCTATCCCCTGCGCCACCCATGCTGCGCATGACACGCAATTTGAATTCATGTATTAGCCTGTCTTTTGGCCAGTCTTTCTCCGAAACTCTCATGATCTCAAGATTTAAAAAGCTTACTTCGGTTTGACATTTTACATCACACACCATGCCGCATTATTAATATTTATTCTATTGAAGTCTTATAGCAAAATTTTATTATGCATACGTTTTCAATATAAACTAAACATTACATCAGGTAGTAAATGTAACTCATCCAGTAGACGGTGTTCATCCTCATTGAAAGCAATTCATGAATTTTCCAGGAATTTGTCGCGGACAGGAGTTAAACCTGGCATATAAGCTACGCAGTCTATGAATCTATCCACGTATCAAAAACACAAGTTGGTATATGACTTTAAATTGCATGCAATTTTCGGAAGAGTTGCACTATGTTCGCAGTGACATACACCGAAACAAATGCACGCTGAGATGTATCTGGTCCGTAGAACATTCTGGACGGTACTTGAAGAGTTTCCAATAAGGAAGAAACTGGTCTCCTGGATGATACAATATTAAATTTATAATGACAATATTTATATGCATTTATTTAAAAAGCATGTCTCATTACCTGAATAAATGTGCAGTGGGTTTGCCTAATCTACGGGTTTCCTAATCTTTCTTCTTATACCATGTTTAATGCAAATATGGAAACAAAATTTTTAATTGCCACCAAGCATTTATAACTGTTTTAGGAATTATTAAATTTTATCTTTAACTTATCGAGACAGGAATGTATATTTATAAGTCCCTGATAAAGTTTGGGGGCTTTGATCTTTGCTTATCCAAAATTTAAATTTTGTACGTGCCTGACATACATGTAATAAAGGTTGTAAACTAAAATATGCTACCATAAAATTTTGTCCCTTTCAGGTTTTCTTTAATTACATATTGCTAAATCATATATATATACCTTAAATATCGTATTTGACCATCAATTTTATCAGCGGACTTTTACCGATATAAAATATTATGATAAATTTGTATATAGATAGAAGTTGCAATTTTGCTGCTATTGCGAATAAATAAAAGTAATTGAAAATGGACCGTCTAATTAGAGTAAAGATCTAAACTTGTTCGAGTAGAATATCGTAGGAAATAACAACCAAATTAAGTGAATTAATTTGGTGACCGATTTTGTATGGATTACACAATTATGAATCTTATATTTCCGAATAATATAATGTAAGTGATTAGTGCATGTATCTTTCTCATGCGTTCGAATAGAACATCGAATATTTTAAAAAATTGGTGTTATTTTGTGTGAGCTTTTGATTTTTTCTCACGGAATAGCATTAATTTATAATGAAACCATAAGTTTTTACTTTGATAATAAATATTATGCCATCATGAACTGTTCGATTTTAGCTAAATTAAGAAACATCACGCAAGCTTCAGTATCAACGTAAATAGAGTAAGTAAACATTAGTATAGAAAATTTAATCTATGGGATTCAGATTTTTAAGTAATACGAAGGAAAGTGTGAACCGATATTCCAGACCGTCCTAACAATAATTTAATCACAAGGAAATATAAATTTCACAATGCACAGATACATGCTTAATAACAAACTGTAAACATACATTATGTTAAGGGGAAAACATACACGCATGGATAAATACGAGCAAAAATGACTACACAAGTTTATGTGTAGCACATGCATAAATTAGATATAATTCTATCCAGAGATATATAGTTAAGTAGAAATAGAACAAATTGTTTAAGAATATAGAAGTAGATTTATTCGTGATAACTACACAATCTTAATACATCTACTAATCTTATCTGCAGTAAAATAGAAACTTCACTTCGAGTATACCAAGTGTGAGATCAAGTACAAGGTGTGACGGGGCCGTTTCTGACATATTTAGTTTTCAAACAAACTTGATGACGAAAGAACAACTCAATCGTAAAGATGACATTTGCAAATGGTGCCCGTTGTAAATTTATGAATAATGTTCTCTCAATTTACATTCACTGTGATTTCCATGCAGCAAAATCGTTAGCGCTAATAACTTGAAGGTAATCGTGCTTGCCTAAGGGATTATTGTCATTGCGCATTTGATATAAAACATTCAGGCATGGATTTCACAATAAGAAAACGAACAACAAAGCGTTGCTTAGTGCGTATGAGTGAAATAAAATTGACATATAGATATCGAAAAAAAGCAACCGAGCATCATATTCGAGCAACAAAATATACATGTATTTAAATGTATCTCTTTGCGCAGTGCTGTCCTTCTTGCTGTTGATTTGACCGCATTTTTCTTGTGCGGGACAATTGATAGTACACTTAGGTCTGTATAATCTCTAGTGTTGTTCATTTTCAGGTGCTCTGATTATTGGCCTCGATTGATGGGTTCTCACTTTTCCCTTCTTTTTTATGCCTTCCATCAGCTTATTGTCTGCAAATGACGTTAGAACAAGATTTTCCATTAAATACTGTTTGTTGCGAGGAACTAATATATATGCAAGTATGTATTAGGTGTTGCAAGCCTATTAAAAAATTAGTTCAGTTGTGACAAGAAGAATAAACCAAAGGCAGCATGAACGGAAAGTATAATCTCATGCACATTCCTTTCGTGCTTACTGGCGACTCATCAGTAGGAGCCGGTATTACGCGCAATGGTCATATTTGAACTACTTTGGTACCTTTCCATTACCATGATGTTTGTATCGGGTACTGACACAATAGCGATATAGTTAGTATCCTTTACACACTCGATATATATATATATATATATATATATATATACTCTATATATATATACATATACTATATAATTTACGCAATAACTAGCTCTGAAGTCGTCTTTTCGAAGATTTTATATGAAGTTGGCTTCACTACTGTAGTACCCTATTTTCCCACATTCCTCACCACAATATATAGTAGGTAAAAGGCGTAATATCGACTCCTACTGATGAGCCGCTAATAAGCACGAAGCGCATTTGTACATGAGAAAGTACGTTTTTCAAGAAGAATTTGTCTAATCTTTCCTTTCTTCTTTCAAAGAATATGTTATTAGGTAAGCAATACCTAATACAGGTATATACATGACGTCTCAGTTCAAATTGTTTTGATGGCTTGAGAATTAACCATTTGTGCGCATTGTTCGCTGTTACATGTACGAGTGCTATTTTTCCCAGTGTAGTTGATCGTTTCACTTTGTTGCGCAAATTTGTATTTTGCAAATGGTAACAGTGCCAGTGTGGATGGCAGTGTTGAATGCTCATATTGTTTGGAAACTTCTGTCACTGTATGCGCTTTTGTTATTTTCCCGGTGTTAAAGTTAATATAGAATTTAGTAAACAGAGAATCATGAAGTTGGATGCCAAAGATCAATTGTCCATTCTCTCCAAATCATTCATAGTCTACCAATCTCATGCATGTGTGGTAGCACATATATCGGACGTACGAAGAAGCAATTGATAAACGGAATCCAGCAACATTTGCCACAGAAAATGAATAACAAAGGCTTCGCACCGTCAGGAAAATCAGCTATTTCCAATCATATATTGGAAACGGGGCACCCAGTCAAGTCGATAATTTCGAAAGCAAATGGGAAAAGGATTGGGATGAGGACGTAGAACAACAAGCACCGGACTAGATTCAAAGTTTCATCAACATGATATTCTTATCGACTGGCCAAGAGTAACAAAATTCAACAAAAATTTACTATTATCCAGGCAAGACCAAACAGGCCCTCGACTAGAATCAACAAACATTCAATCGGTTTGTCAACAAACCGAAGAAGAAATAACAGAGGCGCATACGGTGAGAGAAGTTTCCAAACAATATGAGCGTTCAACACTGCAATCCACACTGGCGCTGTTACCATGTGCAAAATATAAATTTGCGCAACAAGGTGAAACGATCAACTACACTGGAAAAAAATAGCACTCGTAAATGTTATAGCGAAGAACGTGCACAAATGGTTAATTCTCAAGCCATCAAAACAATAATGACTAGATCTCAGACATCACTTTGCAATACTGCGAGAATGACCTTTACATGCAAACACGCATACACACAAACACAAACGCATACACACTCACCAACTAGCCAAAACAAGAAACAGCAGTAAAAACGAGTCAGATTTGTTACCACTAGCATAATCAATTGAAAACCCAAAACTGTATAAATATGTATGATTGTATGACGATGGTATTCACGAAATAAATGGTCTTTATCCCACTTTGTTTATTAATGTGTACCTTCTTCCTAATTATATATATATATATATATATATATATATATATATATATATATATATATGCGTATTAGTTCTCCGGGACAACCAACATATAATTATCCCGTAAGTCAAAATTTGATATCAGTTGGCTTTAAAATATGAGGCGCTGTGCAAACTTACATGTATTGGAAACGGTGGCAGTTTTCAATATCGATGATGACCTTTTAATTTATAAAACCATTGGGATGATGGGCTTGCAATGAATTTTCATTTATCTCAATATTTATGGAATTTTTATTTTTATTTCAGCCACATAATCCGTGTGTACAAAGGCTGTGTGTGTGTAAAACACGTTGATTAGCCACCTGGGTTCGGAAAGTCTGATCCGTAATGCATAGAAATTAAGTTTTATGAATATAAATAATAATAAATTTTCTTATAATATGGATATTTGCTGCATATTTAAAAGTTATAAATGCTCAATACGACTGCTCAAATTAAACTGGTATACGTTTTTTTAATGAATTTTAAAGATTTTATTCCACCAATTGGTGAATTACACCTTAAAGAATGGAGAAATGGGATTATTCTCGCCATAATAAGCTGTGCCGGAAATAAGTGAAATTTTTGAAATTATTTATTTTAAAACAAATAATTGGAACAAGTCTGTGTATGAACGCCTAATTTCTTTATGCAGTTATTCCGTCATGCCTTTAGGAGTTAATGTAAAAGATTTACTTTACAATTTCTAATCATGCTTAAAGATAGTACACCAGATTTAACTATAAATTACCTAATATGATCCACCCTTTTTACCTGACATGTTTCTTCCTCTCCGGCATATTATTAAAACTGACATAACCGTTTCTTAATTTATCTGTATATAAAAGGAGGCCTACTATCATTTTTCAACAAACTAAGATGAGACATAATGATGGTTCAAAAGCAATAAATTGCTACACAGAATATTTCACATTTAGCTGATCTGCGTTGTCCACAAAGGCTACTAAATTCTCGTCAATGATTTTGATGCTAATATTTAGGCTTTTAATATAGGAAGCTTTTTTAAAAGCTCCGCGCATAAGACCAATTCTGAATTGAGTTTATGTTTGATTTTTTGTAGAGGTTGTGGTAATTGCCATTGTACCTGGTCAGGTAATCCTCGATTTTGGCAATTGCATGTAATATTATACTTCCGTGTATGTTGTTTATTTGTTACATTTTTCCGAGATATAATGGTCTATCTCCTTGGTAACAACACGTGCTGTATATATTGTGGTACCAATCTTATTTTTAATTGCCCATTGGCGGTTTTGTCGCGGAAATTATTCATTTCGTTTGAACAAATTCGTCTACCACCCCATTTTAATTTAAAAAAAGTGATTTTAAAGTTAACATGGCCTAAACGATGCATCAGATAAGAACTATTATTCAACTTCTTGGATCTGATTCGCCATTATTCAACAAAACTGAAGTAGCCCCGAGGAAGGATGTGAATTTAAGATGAAATCCCGAAAGTCAGTTTTGAATCTCTAAAGAGAATCTTCGAATATACCGAATCTACTGAAATATTTTCGACTCATTTTTACGTTGTTTTTTAAAAAGGTTAGATTACTTCAAATACCAATGTCCATCATGCCAGAAACTAACAAGTATATAGAATTAGAAAACAATTCGTTAAAAATAATGAATATTTTATTCATGCATTGCAGTGGGATACCATATTTTTTGTTTTTGTACGCAAGCATAAATATGCATGCGGTTAGAAAAATTTTTCTTATTTATTGACGCCGATACGTTTTATATAAAATGAGACAAAAGAAAGCGATTTTAAATATTTTATATCAATCAGCGAAAAACGTACTTGCTTTTTTAATTAAAACACTTAACTAAAATACTAATACTGCTTTTTAACTGGTGTAAAAATAAAACGTAAAATGTTGTTTATTCGATATGTTAGGCATTGGCTAATTTCTACTCAGAGTACACAAGTTGGTCAAAGGAAGTGGTAATTAAGCGGAAAGTAGTTTTAAATTTAGCGTCCTCTACTTAGAATGTAATGCGGATAAATTTCTGCTATACAGTCCTTTTAGTAAGTAATTCTATTAAATTTTGTCAGGTTCAAATAGATTATAATTCGCCCTGATTTGATCCCATTGATCCGCTTTATAAATGAAAGCTAAAACTGTGACAATTTTAAAATCTCAATTAGTAAAAATATGTTATAAGAATCATTTAGAAGAAACAAAAGTTCCTCGAGAATCGATGTAAGTGATTGATTTGCCATTGGGCTCTTTATCGAAAAGAGAACAGCGTAGTTAAATCAGTTTGCTTTTATTCACCGCATAGAGTCTGTCGTGCATTTGATACGAAACGCTCTTTTATATAAACAACATTCAAATGGCCAATTTCCACTTTCAAACCATATACACGGCAACAATTTATCGTTGCTTTTCTTTTCCGTGTTTTTTTTCATTATGAGTTTTCCAACTCATCAATAGAGTTATTTGGTATAAAACAGAATAATTTTCTTAGTATTCCGAGAAAGTAACATGGAAATAAAACAAATTCCCTATTAAAGTAATAAATTAAAAAATAAATTGCTAATGTCAATCGCAGATCTCACTAACGGCATTAAAAGCTAAATTCATTAGCATACACTGTAAAAGACATTTTCTTGTGACATTGTCCCAAAGCATCCAATAATAGTTCATTGTGTTATCACTCAAATGTCGACAGTTAATCTTCACATGGCTAAAATGATCAGATTTTCGACATTTTATGCAGCAGTCTTAATTTACTTTATGTTCGTAAATAAAAAAGTTTTACTACTGCGATAACAATTATTTAATTATCTTACATAATCGCCCTTGTTTGACATATAAGTATGCCAAAAATTAACAATTTGATTTCCTTTTGGATTGTGAAATACATCCTCAAAGACATTGATCCACTTATTTTTAATTATAATTAATCCAGACATCGTGAACGAGAATTAATGTATCCGTTATGAAACATTGAATATACATTTAACAATTTCAATATATGGAATTCAATTTCACATGGCGAAATTTCCAATCACCTTTTATTGATAAAGTACTTGCAATAAGATAAATTACCAAACATTGATTGTTAAATTGATTAACTTATTTTAACGCAGCGAAATTTGCATTAGATTTATCATTCTAATAGCAATTAAATTACGCGTTATACATCTCTTACAGCAAAGTTTTTGTGAAAGTACTAAAATTAAGAGTAGAATTTGGAAATTATAATAAATTATGTCTATTTTGTGGTATTAGAAATGATAATCATAATGATATAAAGTTGAGACTGACGAAGTGAATAAAACCCTTTAGTATGTGTGTCCTATTGCAGTTTAGCGTTTTTGAACTTATCTAATGTCCGCAAGAGCTGCAACTTACGTGTATAAAAATTAAATAAATTGAGATTTTATCGATTCTGGTGCGTTGTTCGCCATTTATACATTATAAACTTGAAAAGTCAAGAAATTTCCCTGCATAGTAGTAATGATTTAATTTCTGTGTAGCGTTTAATGATAGATAACCTTTGTATTATTTTCGTAATGAGTCGTTACACTTTGTTTAATAAATAAAATTAGATTATATCTATTTCTTGGTAATAATGCTTCTTTTTCACCTTTTAAACATTTTCGCCTGAAGTATCAGATTTCAAGAGCAAACGTAATCCATATATTACGATGATAACTGAACCATTATAGCTCAGTTTGCAGATATATATATTTTTATAAATATATATACATATATATAGGAAAATTTTTAAAATCAAACAATGGAAACATTTATATAATTAAACGAATATTAGTTAGACGGTCGATTATAACAAATTTTTAAAATCTAGGTCTTTTCTACATTACCCAATGCTTAGTTTATACTGAAAAATGTATGTATATAATGGGAATGATGTTTAACCCAAGATAAAACATTGATTTTTTTAAATAGTGAAATATTATTTTATCAAGTTTGCAACCTTGATTATAGTAAATGTTATTACCGCTCGCGTAACCAATGTTTGCTTAATTATATTTATGTGACATATTTTAAGGAATTTTGCAGAAGTGTAAAATATTCCCAGCTTCATAGTCGTCAAAGATATAGGCATGTTAAAGCGTGCATAGTATTCAAGTTGTGGCCTACGATTCGATGGTTTTTGTATTTTTTATCGAAACATTCATCTTTGGTGAATTAGTTCTCTTCTATTAGACCATGTGCATGTACGTTTTCATAAATTCAGTGATTTTGGGTTATTTTTCAATAAAAATAATTATTTGTGTACCTTTTCCTAGTAAAAAAAGAAAAAAAAACTTTATCAAATACTAGGACCGTTTCTTTCTCATTTACTTCTCAAGTATTTACAAATCAACATCTCTTTATATTTAAATTGAAATGCAAAAAAAGATAGAAAAATCAAAAATATGTAAAAAAACTAATCAATTGCTTGTGTCACCTCCAGTTCAAGCTCAATGCCTGAACATGCTTCTTCTGCTTGCATAAATCCGGCTGCAATTTGTTTAGCCATAAAGCTTCGTATGTGGCTAACTCCCTTTTGTTATTGCATTTAGTAAATATTTTAAATTCTACGTCTGGAGAACATACGTGTAGGTTTTAACGATATGTTGCACAATTGCAGACGTGTATTCACCATTGTATTTAAAACAGGCGTTTAAATTGCAATGTTCTCTCATTCGAGTAGTTAACCGTCTGGTCGATCTTCCTATGTAAGTTGATGGTTAATACACGTTTGCAATTGCGCAACACATCGTTGAAGCTTCACACATTTGTTCTCAAAATTTAGATTTTAAGATAATTACTAAATGCAATAACACAAGAGAGTCAGCCACATACGAAGCTTTGTGGATAAACAAATTGCAGCCGGATTTATGCAAGCAGAAGAAGCATGTTCAGGTATTGAGCTGGACTTGTATGTGTTGCTTTCAGACTCTCTCTATGTTTAAATATTTCTATCTTGTTTTTCTTTCTAATTTATATATAAATATATGTTCAATGGT
>JAQBSW010008139.1:32500-36074 GCA_029291075.1 Eudiplozoon nipponicum | reverse complement strand
CAAGGTCAGGCAGCACATTATACTTTGGTTACTTAAAGTTTGTTCTCAGCACGAACTTTGACGGCACGCCCAACCGTTTTACAATTTAATCTATTTAGCCTAAAATGATGTTATCCGTGGCCTAATGCACGTATATCCGTAAAATGTTTTCCGATTAAGTTGCAACTCTTATCTGATATTGATTTTCAGTGTAAATATGCATATATTATTAAACAGACGCATACATTCACGTACACGTATTAAGTGTAGCTAGAAGTTGTCAAATTAACAGCATTAAACCAATTTGGAATGCCAAAAACTCCCGTCAAAAGACAGAAACTGAATGATGGTTTGTGCTGGTGAAATTATGTATGTTTATATATATATATGTATATATATATATATATATATATATATATATATATATATATATATATCCGTCCATATGCGACAGTTCAAAGGAGCACCAACTGAGCAGCATTATATATTGTTTTAAAGAATAAAATATGAACATGAGGAAGCCTTAAAATTGAGAATGGTTTCGTCACGCAATAGATCTAAGCTTAATTTAGTTTTTTTTTAAATAATATTTCTCCCATAACAAGTTTGAAACAATGTCGAAACTTCTTAAATAATTCCATTTTTTCATTAGATTCTACGTATCCCAATTATTAAAGATATATTTCATCTTTACATTCCATGTATATTACATTAAACATTATGTATGTGAAAGTTGAAATATTCATTAATGCGCAATAAATACAACGTTTTGAAAGTCATTAAACAATTTACTTGTGAAACTTCATTTACAACAAAAAGTGAAGTTCTAGAAGCAAAAAACATAGTGAATGTGTACAGAAAGAATTATTTTCAAATATGAATAGAAGTTTAAATTAAATAACAAGTAACGCACTAAATGCGAGCAAACAGGTAATATGTTTGTAAATATGACTAAGAATAAAAAAATCTCATTTGCGTTGCAACATAAAGAAAACTTTAAAAAAAACAGAGATGGAAAGGTGAGAGAGACCGAAAGAGCACACAAGTTTAAGGTGGCATGCGAAATTGAACTTTGACTTTCAATTCATTCTCGATAAACAAACTGAGTGCCGCGTCGTAAATAGTTAATGTACACTTACTTGTAGGATTCGCATGTATTAGATTTTTTTCTCTCAATTAATTCAATTCCGAAATTTATAAACATCCATATTTTCGTCAGTAGATACTAAACCGTGTATAATATCGAAAGCACATTTCATCTACTGGGTCGATTTCGTTCGTATTGAACACTAATAACAAGTACCCAGAATTGGCGACAGCACTTACACCATGAAATCGGTGCAGGTCGCGCAATTTCCAGATGTATATTAACATGCTTTTTGTCAGTTTATCCTTCACGTAAATTCACTTGGCAAATGTTTTTGAACTAATGTTCCAACTAGCCAACCCTTTCTTCCGTAAAATAGCAGACATCATGCCATCTGGAAAAATTCATATTAGAATCAATTATAACGGCAGGATTTGATTCTACACAAATTAATGTTCTAGGCTAAATAAAGTAGAAGTAACAAAATATTACTTGAAATAACTGGAAAGTGCATGCAATGGACGGCTTCGAAAACGTAGTGGATAAATTTCATGGCTTTAAACAAAACATTCCCGTGTAAAGATAAGGTTTAAAGTTGGTGTTAGGGTTTTGGAAAGGGATAACTCGACGTCAAAAGCGATATCCACGAGGATCCACTTGAAGCAAAGACGGACAAAAACATTCCATCGCATAAGTTGAAAGTGCAGGCAAAAAGCAAATTCAAAAGCAGAGCAGATAAGCTTCAAGGCTTTAAACAAAACATTCTACTGGTAGGTTAAGCATTAAGGTTATGGTTATGGTTTATATTGGGGATAAATTGACGTCAAAGCGGTACTCACGAGGATTCGCCAGAAATCAAGTTTCGGGAAAATTAAAGCCGTTGTAAAGCTCAAAACTGCATAAAATACGCAGCTTCAATGGTCTAACAGGTAAGATTCATAGTAATGAAGCGAATTTTTTCGGGGTCAAATGACGGCCACAAAAATACTTTCCACCACAACAGTGCGCGTATTATGACCAAAAACAGCCTTGTAAACGAACAACATTTGAAATTTCATGCTATATTTAGTTTATAAGAAGCATACACACATACATACACACACACGCATATATATATATATATATATATATATATATATATATATATATATATATATATATATATATATATATATATATATATACCTTCAGACAGTTATTTACATAATGTTCACGAACTTTATTTGAATTTTTTTTAAATAACCGCAAAATTATGGATTTCTTAAATTGAACGAATGCTTTAAATTTCCTTTGTTAATCAATTATTTACCATTTAGTTAAAAAATAAACTGAATTAATAGGCGAAATAAGCGTTATAATTGACTTTCCTGATAAAATAAATCAATTAAGCTTATTAACACTTAAATTGTACACATGAATTTTCAAATAATTTAAAGAAGGCTTCTTGGGGAGGTATTATATGTAGTAGATATGTAAGTGGTTTTGAATGAGAGGAAATGAGTAATTCTAGATCTGACGATTTTATATTTTTCATGTGGTTAGACATGTGATTATTTGTTTTTTACGCAGTGGTTGCTCAGCTGGTCTCAGAGTCAAATTGAACTGATGAAAATTTGCACGTCTGGTTTTCTTTCAAGTACTTTTGTTTGTCTGCTTTCATTATTGCACTGCTGAATGTGCACATTGACTGACATTCAAACTGCTACAAGTTGATGTTAGATTTTATATTCGTCAAAGAGAGTATAGCCCATGATTCTAACTCTTTGAGTGTTTCTAATAACCGTGTCATCTAGACGAGATTCAGTAAGGGATATGGCTCTACTAAAGTAATCATTTTCTCAGCTAACTACCACGAAGCTCTATGAAAGGAAGTTCAAATTATATATTACCACCTGTGACTGTTTATTAATTATGCAGGACAAGTGTTGATTTCCGTGCATGACGCGTGCCACATTAATAGAAAAACTTTAAATAGCATATTTAAAATTATCATTGATTGCCGATTATCGGCTGGTGCTTTAAGCAATCCGTTTACCTCATCTCTGCTTCAATCTCTTTCACAGCCTGAGCCATTCTCCGTAGCTCAACTCTGCCCCAAAAGGCATTCCTAAGAGATTCTTCGGATGCAAGGGTAGCCACTGCTACACCACTTTTTATTCTTTTTTTCATCGCGGTAATTTGCATTTTATTAGCTGTTCAGCAATTGTAAACTTTTTACTTCCAACATTGTTGTTATTTATGCATTGGTTCACATTTATACACACGAGGATTGATAACTTGATTAAATATACGCGTTGCTTCGACTTATTCGTGATTATTCGAATAGGCTAGTATTAATTGATTTAAAAACATTCAATTTGAGTTCTTGTTAGTTGGTGAACAATGCATCAAAAATTGGTAATAAATTTTCAGGCTTCGCTTTTTTTAGAAAAAAATTTTGGCAACCTGGTGCCTGCATAAATAATGCACGCTTTAATGGCTAATATAGAAATTGATATTATGTCGGCC
>JAQBSW010008139.1:0-27500 GCA_029291075.1 Eudiplozoon nipponicum | reverse complement strand
CACTGTGGTTTGACAAGTGGCAAGTCGATTTGATGCAAGCAGAAAAGTTAACATTCGTATTGAGTTTTTAATAGAAGTGATGCAGGAAAATAATATGGCGATTTCATATTTCACATTTTCTTTCCGTTATCACGCCCCGTTTGTTTTGCTTTGCCATAATACACAAATATGTTCATTTATAGATGCTAGACGATAAATTATTTCTTGTATCTGGCAAAACTCCCCTTTAGTCTCGCGAATGCGAACGGTACTATGAGCTAATGGATGTTCTAACGGGAAGGAGGGATGAGAATGACCAGGGATGGATTTTTTTCAAATTTGATGAACATCGAAAGCTCATAAATAAGATTTGCTCATTTTTCATATTCTACTGTAAAACTGAAGATCGTGAGCTATTTCATAGCAGTGTTCAAGATCTCGATCTACTTATTAGAAAGATGAAAATTTCATCAACATCTTCATATCGAAAATAATTTAAATAATCAGAATAGGCGGCAAATTCTGGCCAGTACGTGAGTACCCAATAAGGACGAAACCGGTTTACTCGATGAATTGCCTTTTCTACACTATACAATTCTTAGTTTATAATGACAAAATGTAGGTACTTAATGGGTCAGGTGTATATATCAAGTTAGCAACCTTGATTATAGTAAATCAGAACAACTGTCATGACGTGAAAAGATAAAGAAATCAAAAGATTATACTCTAGCAAATTCAAAGGAGTAGTAATAATTAACAAATGCTACCATTACACAAAATATATTTAATATTATAAGTGATAAAACGAAATGTCTGCGTCAGACAATAGGCACGAAAAACTAAATTTAATAGTTAAATACAAATATTAGTTTATGCGAGATTAACTGATAATACCGTTGCATACAAGCTCATATCGGATGTTTGTATTATCGTATATACGGAAGAACAAAGCATATCGCCATCTACATTCTGAGGTAAACTAAACGTGAATGTATTTTGCTATTCAGGAAAATTACCTTTGTTCGGTTCTACAGTAGCATTCATTTACGCGTAAATGAAACGGGAATAGCGAGCCCCGTTTTTACATTCTAATCATAACCACAATCAATAAAACAAATAATGATTCTATACTGCATCGGCTAGTACTCAGTGTAAACTGGAACGCCTTAGTTTTAAATTATTCCATTATGGAAAATCGAAAGAAGGCTACTGCAGTGAAGCATAAAATATTGTGGCCCTAAGGAAGGCCACATTGGAAGGCTACACATTATATACTGGAGAAAGCTCGACATCGTCGCGTACTCAACGGAGATTGAATAAATACGGCACTTATTTAAAGCTTCAAACAGTGATCGGTTTATGCCAGATGCACCCCGTTATTCCGATGAGAGAAGTGGCAAAAACTGTGCTCACATACACGAGTTCATAAATGGTTTGGCGAAAGGCAGATTGTGACGCTGCCCTCTGAGTACTGACGCAGAAAAAACGAACAAATAACAGTTAATTAAGCCCAACGACAGTTTATCCATTAGTTCTTAGAATGGGAGACGGGGATATTTGACTCACAATCTAGTTAGTACTCTACGAACTGTAAGCTGAATAAGCCCAATATCAAAATTTCTCTAAACACTTGTATTTGTCTAACTCGAGCCTGGCAAGAAATAAACAGGATTTTTCTCTTTCCAAATGTAAGCACGTTTTACCGAATGATAATGCCTTAACGCAAGGAAATTAGAAAAGTTTAACTATCATATGGATACAGAAATATATATTTTTCCCCTACTGATCGTTTACATTCACGAATTCCGAAATTCCTCACAAAAATCCAACTACACTTTGACGGAAAATGTGAACAGAGTATAGTTTTATTATAACATTCCTATATAAAGATATTATTATAGTATCCGATGATATATAATTCTGGTATGAACTTGAAAATGCTCTTAATGTTGCCTTAATGTAATATATCGGTGATAGCTGGTCAAGATATAACATTAGAAATGATATTATGGACTTTCCATGTTTAATAAAGGCTAGTATGGAAAACTGTGCACAACACTCAAATCTCGTGACATTAGAAACGATGTGTATACTTTTGTATCAAATGATAGCGCGTTTGACTCCTGCACGAAGCAAATTTGGATGCCACTGAGGAGTTGTTCTTTAATAATGAAACCATGGTCTAGCAGATAAATTAGGTGTGCTATTCTATTCTGTTTAGCTTATATCATCAATGTATAATACCGGCAAAGTGAATGGCATCCAAAACTCTGAATCGTCAGCACACAACAGTCCTGAATCGCTCAATAAAAGCCGAATTCATGCCCAATGGACGAATTAAATTTGCTATTAAATATTAACAATATTAATTTACGTAACTCTTGTCTATACTCAATTATTATGCATATATTTCCAATATAGAATAAAAATTGCATAATAGAGAAATTAAAATTCATCAAGTAGATCGGTTTCATATTTATTCTCTTTCAATATTGTCCTGAGAAAATTACGACACACAAACAAAACCATTTAAATTATCATTAAGTTAGAATAAAGGAGCAAACTTCTCTATTTGGAGGCTGTTGCAATAAATAAACTTAATCACGAACTGTACAGGCAAATACAATTTGGGCTTTCCAAACGTCATTCAAAAGGATATTTAGTCATATTTATCTTATTTGCGCTTTCTGGACATATATATATTATCATATATATATATATATGTTATATATATATATATATATATATATATATAAAGGAATATTTATATGCACTGGCTCTTAAATCTAAGCAAAATTAATTCCACTGTTTTATTTCTCCAATAAATAAGTTGATGAGATAGATCGAAAGGTTTTAGGTTCGTATCTGTGAATGCATGCTTAACGTGTTTCAAAACTAAATAGCCTACAAGTATGCAAGTATGTATTAGGTGTTGCGAACCTAGTAACAAAATAGTTCAGTTGTGACCAGAAGGATAAAGCATTGGCAGCATGAACGGAAAGTATAATCTCATGCACATTCGTTTCGTGCTTACTGGCGACTCATCAGCAGGAGCCGGTATTACGCCTATTATAGCGGTATAAAGTGGCGTGAAGACCGTGCTGCTACTGATGAGTCGCCAGTAAGCACGAAACGAATGTGCATGAGATTATACTTTCCGTTCATGCTGCCTTTGGTTTATCCTTCTGATCACAACTGAACTAATTTGTTACTAGGTGCGCAATACCTAATACATACTTGCATATATATTAGTTCATCGCAACAAACAGTATTTAACTGTTATATGGTGAATTGAATGATGTCATGCTTACCACGAAATGTGAAAACTGATATCGATCAAGGCCAGAGTGTATGGATTTACTGGAGTAACAGGTGTTCAGAAATTGTTGTAATTCTCAATTTCGGTGAACTATAGCATAAATTGATATCCATAATGTTGGTACCATGTTCCGACTCGGAAACCATAGTGTTAGTACCATGCACCTTTTCGGTACAATAATGTTGGTATCGGTTACTAACACAATAGCCATAGTGTTAGTACCCTTTACAGACTCGGTATATATATTATATAGTGTGAGTTAGCATTGAAGTCGCATTGTCGTTGACTTTAGATTATTTTAGCTTCACTATTACAGGTTTACACATTCGTCTAGGAGATTGTACCGTCCTATTATTCCACATTCTTCTACCAAATATAAAGTGGTTAAAAGGCGTAATACCGGCTCCTACTGATGAGTCGCCAGTAAGCACGAAACGAATGTGCATGAGATTATACTTTCCGTTCATGCTGCCTTTGGTTTATCCTTCTGGTCACAACTGAACTAATTTGTTACTAGGTTCGCAAAACCTAATACATACTTGCATATATATTAGTTCTTCGCAACAAACAGTATTTAACTGTAATATATAAGAGAATAACTTGCTCGCTACATTCCCCACCAAAGGAGGAGATATTGCCAAATGTCCAGATCTAGTTCCAACTTCATGACTCTTTCTTATCGGAGTCATATAGGCACCAGTCCACTGGTTCAAATGGAAAACTTTTATACAATAGCACATCCTCCGAAACCACAGTGATTGCAATGACACAAACTGTAATCTAGAGGCGTATATAGTGCAAGAAATAGGACTAATATGTTTCACAACCTTTCTTTGTACAGCTTCTATCTTATTAGACAAACCCTTTTTTAATGGATTCCAAGTAGCGACAGCATATTCTAGTACCGGTCTAATCCATATTATATACATTTGAAGTTTTATATCATTTGATAAGATATTTCGATTTATTAGTGCCCATCTTTTCTTGGCACTGCCTACTATACTTTCAATATGTCTCTCAGCAGAAGCTGTACATTGAATAGTTATGCCTAAATCCTTAATTTCTTGCATAAGTTTAATCTCAAACACATCATTAATAACAGCATCATGAAAATAAACATAATGAAAGTTTGTTCTGTTCCCTATTTTTAAAGCTTTCGTCTTTTTATTGTTTATTCTCAGCCCTAGTGTGATCAAATATTTACTCAAATCATACAAATCTAATGTCACATTATTTTTGGAGAATTCGACATTCTTTGGATCAATTGGGAAGATTATTTTTAAATCATCAGCGAATTTGCAAACTCGACCGTTAAGGATCTTAGTTTCCAAATTTGCAAATACAATTTTAAATAAAATTGGCCCCAAGCTTGATCCCTGTGGAACTCCACTCGTTACTCGTTTCGATTTTGATATCAAATCGTTTACTTGAATACTCATTCGTCGATTATAGAGATAGTATTTAAGTAATCTAGAAATATTCGGATCAATATTCAACAAACTAATCGCATTCAAAATAGCATCAAAAGATATAGAGTCAAAAGCTTTTGAGATATCTATAAATACAATTAATGCATCTAACTTATTCTCGTCTAATGTGATTACATGTTTCCACATGGAAAGCATATTAGTAGTTGTCGATCTACCTTTCGTAAAGCCATGTTGACATAGGTCAAAATCAGCCGGTAACATACGTTCTAAATGATCTAGTATCAATCGTTCTATTATCTTCAAAAACGAAGGGATAATAGAGATTAATCTATAATCACTGGCGCACGTTGGCTTACTAACTTTTGGCAATGGCTTTGCTACTATCGTTAATATATCGATTGGTAATTTCCCATTCTTCAAAATTCTATTTATAAAGTTGCAGAGCACATTCCTAAATGTTAAGGGTAATTGAATCAGGTTATCAATCGAAATACCAAGGTGATCTTTTTGTTTTTTTGATTTGATTTTTAACATCAATTTTATCAATTCATCACTGTCAATAACAAGTCCTGATTCCTGGTCTCCCAAAGGATCAGGTATTTCCATAAGATTTCTTTCATTCTGTGGATTACATATCAAATTGCCAAAAACATCATCCAATTCACAGAGAAACTCGTGCTCAGTTTTATCCACAGGTAGTATAAGCTTTAACTTTTCCTTATATTTACTATAATCTGTGAGGAGTTTGTATCCTAGTCTAGGATTACTCTTCATTTTGGCCAAAATAATTCGTTCTGATCTTTGCCGAATTATCAGCAGTGATGAATTAATTTCGTTATCAATGAGATCTAACCTCATTTGTTTAATACTATTGATAAGACTACACTTTATTATATTATCTCGTTTAATTCTTAGTTTACACAATTTCCTATTAATTCGTTTCGGTATAATGTCCGTAAACGTAGATGCCTGAAATAAAATAGATAATAACGATGAAGCAGAAGAAACAAACTCGTCAGTGTTTAAGAAATAAAAACTTCCGTAATCAATCAGTAAGCTTAATTCTCTAAATAGATTCCAGTTGATTCTGGAACAGTGCACGTGTGCATTTTCAAAATTTAGTTTCTGTGTTTTGCTACTCAAGATGTTCCATTGTAGAATAATTTGTTTGTGATCCAATTCTTTGAAATAATTAACAAGATCATAACTGTACGATTTCACCATTTCAGTTTCTAAGTATACATGATCTAAGCATTGCGAACCTCTAGTTGATTCATTTATAATCTGCTTGAGATCATGGTTAGAAAAAAAATTGGTTATTTCACAGTCCTGTAACTTATTAAAGTCACCTACCACTACATTATAGCCATGGCAGTCAAAGATAGATTGAAAAGAATTGGTAAATGTTTGATCATCAAATAAAGTAGCATACGGCGGTCTATAAACCGCTGTTAAGATCAGATTCTCAAATTGTATAGATAATAAATCAATGATAGCATTATCATCACTAGTATGTAGAATTTTCGCCTTAAATACAGATTTACTATAAATGAGTACTCCTCCACCTCTTTTATCCAGCGATCTGTCTTTTCTAAATAAAGAATAGTGAGGAATATCAAATTCATGGTTTTCTATGTCATTATTAAGCCAGGTTTCAGATAAAATTATAAAATCAAAATCATTACTTATTATAAAATTACAAAGCAAAAAGTTTTTGTTCCTAACACTTCGAAAGTTAGCATAAAATAAGGTAAATGTGGAACACGACTTATCTAAACAATAATCAACTTTTACTGATTCAGCTTTGCTGGCTTCTTTATTATGCGTTTCCCAGGTTTTGAGGCCATTCTTCCTCTCCCCCCGCTGTCCACAATATTTATTAATGAAACATCGTTTTTTGATGTTGCAGTCTCAGAGGTTGCTTGATCAGTGGTTATCAGCTTCCGTTCCTGGTTGCTTATTAACTTTTTTGCTTTAGCCAACTTTCGTTGGAGAAACGTTTTGTCCCGGCCAATAAAAATGCTGCGAAAACTCAGACTCTCATCTTTCTTTTTGTTGATGGACTCAATTTGCATATTTGTTGGGCGTTTTGATAATTTCACAATAACTGGCCTTGGACGATCCGATCGTTTACCCACCCTAAAGCATTTTGCAATATCCGCATGTGTCTCTTCTTTTATTAACGCATTTAGTTTCTGGACATCATTAACCTCAGCATTTTCAGCAAGATTAAATAATACTAATTGATCTTGCTTGCTGTTTCTCGCTGATACTTCGTTCGCCAATATATTCAATATTTCTTCGCCAGATGATTTATTTTTAACAGGCGTATCACTTTCCACTGTTATAGCAGCTAATTCAATCCAAGGCTGAACATCAATTTGTATTTTGTCTAATTTAATGTTTAACGCTTCATTCAGTTCAACTATACGCACGCTTAAAGTCTCATTATTTTTAACTGCCTGTTCCAATTTCATCGCATTCACAACAGCCTCATTCTTCAATATAGACACTTCATTTTTTAAATAGTTGTTGTCTTCTTTCAATACCTTCACTGAGTTCTGGAGATCCATAACAATTTTTTCAATATCAGAATGCGACAAAATTGGAGCCATTTCGAACCGCGCGCCAAATTAGATAGCTACTCCGCAAAAATACCCCTACAATGTAATGCCAATGAATAAATCTTGTAAGTGCACAATGGAATATTATGAGAGCCACAAAGTGGAATTTGAAGCTGATGATAGGTGCCTGTTTGTATTCCTTGAGCGCACTTCATCAATATTGATAGGGGCGAAATCATCAACAGTGATTGAGCGAACATAACTTCGATGTTATTGTCTGTGGCATTCGCGAGATATGTGAATGTACGAAATTGCACAAGTTTTAGAGATACTGTATAAATAATTATTGTCTAAATTATTATGTTGTAACACGCGGCTCCGCGTTACAACCCAACGATGTTCAATTTTGACAGATATAGTTCTCTTTAAGGTCAAATAATCTTAATCTGTTTTTACACAAAATTTCTCTTAAATGTGATTTAAGAAACAATCTCTATTATTTTCAAGCAGTTTTAATTCAGATTACTTGGACTGCAATTTTAATTGTAATTAATGGGGTTTTGTTTAATAAATATACACACCCACGCGCAATACGCTGGGAACATGCGGTGGATTACAGTGCATAAGTGGTTCGATAGTTTTTTTTGCATTCAGATATGATTTCATGCATCAGGACATCAGATGCTCCTCAATCACATTCACAAATTCTATAGTTCAATGGATTATTTTAATTAAGTAATTTAAAAACCTAGCAAACAAGGGATTATTTATTTGTGAGTTTTTTCAAGACTATTTTTAACAGTGACAATACTTACCAGTGACTTCATTTATATCATCACATATTTTCAATCATTTACATGTATTCATCACGATTCAGACGTTTGTGAATTGATTATTACTTGTGTTGCCGTCTAGAGCACGGTCGGTTTCGTTTAACTATGAATTGATAATTGCTTGTGTATAAGACATTCCATTTTGTTGAAAATACATTGCTTTGTTGCCGTCTAGAGCACGGTGAATTTGGACTGACTGTGAATTTTTTCTTTGGAACATTGTGTTCAATATATGTATGATTATTCGACTTAGCCTTCTAACATCACCCATCGGAAAAACGTCGGGTACTAATCATAAGCCCGGATCTCAACAGATGAAATCCAGATCCAGGTAGGAAGGGTACCGCATCACGAACCAGATAGCTACCCCGCAAAAATACTCCAACAATGTAATGCCAATGATTAAATCTTGTAAGTGCACAATGGAATATTATAAGAGCCACAAAGTCGAATTTGAAGCTGATGATAGGTGCATGTTTGTATTCTCTGAGCGCACTTCATCAATATTGATAGGGGCGAAATCATCAACAGTGATTGAGCGAACATAACTTCGATGTTATTGTCTGTGGCATTCGCGAGATATGTGAATATACGAAAGTGCAAAAGTTGTTGAGTTACTGTATAAATAATTATTGTCTAAATGCTATGTCTACTTGCACACTATTGATTAAACGGCAAGTTTCGCTTTTTTCTCTTTGGTGCAACGTAAATAAAATTGAATTTAATTTACGCAATATGTCGGCTATTAATTTGTGTCCTTACAACACTTTCCTCTCTGAAAAAAAAGGAAAAAAAATTCCTCTCTGCGAGGCTAGATAAGAAATGCATGACAGAGTTCGAAAAATATGATGAACCATAAGTGCTGGGCTTAAATATGCTTGTTGGTTGCTTCAACAATGATATGATGCCAGGTAACCACTAGAAATTGCTACACAAATTGTTAGCTCTAGTGGTCTGTCATACCACGTGAGGCAAAATAGAGCAGTGTAAGTTTTGGGAGCCGCAGCGTGAAGATTTCGAGATAAATCGCCTCTGAATTTGCCAGGTTTAAGTTAAAACCTAAGCAGGTTGGATCGTCGTCAATGTGTTTGTATTCAAAAAATGAGCTAGAGTGCTCGACGTAGTGGTCATGACATTTGTAGTGTGGTCTTTGTGCAATTGATGAAGTTGAGATATGCATTAAAAGTGGCCTGTACCATGATATGAAGCTGATCACTACTTAGTGTTGCTACACGAAAGCGTTAGCTCTAAGTTGCTGGTCATACCAAAATAGGCAGTGTGATGTCATGTGTGAGAAATACATTATAATGTAAAAATATATACATTAAAATCAAAGGTAACTGCATAAAAATATGTACACGAACATTGCCTCAGAGATGGCATAATACCAAAGAACTGTTAAAAAATGCTACACAATTGTTAGCTAAGAACAGCTGGTTATGCCACGTGAGACAAATACGAAAAATAAAATAAGGTTAAAAATTTTTTTTGATAGTTAATGTTTAAAAAAAATCAATTACGCGTTATACAAAGCAGGATATTGAGATTGTGGGCAGACGGAGCCTGAGACGTGTGTAGAAGGTTGAACGCTCTCAGGATCAGGCGGTTTGATAAACGGTTTCAACCTGTCTATGCTTACTGATGTCGGTGTAGCGCCTTGCATAATAATGAAGTATTTTGGTTGTCTGAGCAAAATCGGTTAAGGACCGCGATACTTTGGTTGTAGTGGTGCAACAGCATTATTGTTGCAAACGAGTACTCTCTTGCAGCTGTGGAGCTGTGGGTTAACCAAGACTGGACGAGGCGTGTGTCTCGGCTGCTGTTCAGACATGTTACCGAAATGAAGTCGAAGGTGGGTAGCTTCGTCTTGTGGGACATCTTGTGACGGTAGTAGACGTGGGAGCTGACTAGGCAGGCGTAGATCCATGCCATACAAGAGTTGTGACGCAGAAGTGTTAATGGATTTACGAGTACGGGAACGCATGGCAAGCAGAACTAAAGGTAGTGCATCGACCCAGTTGCCATTAATGGACGAGGATGCTAAAGCTGCTTTGAGTTCCCTATGCGTTCTCTCTACCATACCATTAGCTTGGGGATGGTAGGCAGTCGTCTGGCGTAAGATGCATCCTATGTACCGCAAGGTGGTTTTGAAACGATCAGATGAGAAGCAAGTGCCTCTGTCCGTGATGACCTCATTGGGAACACTATAATTGGATATCCATGCAGAGATAAAACCGTTAGTTACTTCGTCTGCAGAAATGGTGCCAAGAGGTAATGCCGCAGGCTACCGTGTAAATCTATCGATCATAGTTAGAAGGTAGCTGAAACCTTGAACCTTTGTCAGATGAACTATGTCGATGTGGACGATGGCTAGGCGAGAAGTAGACCGAAAATGTTGCAACTTAGAACGAGTGTGTCGTGTGATCTTGTTTTTCTGACAAATTGCACATTCTGAGACCTATCGTTTAACATTCTGCCTAAGTCTGTGACTCCAGAAACGATCTGTAAGAAGTCGGACAGTCGCTTGGCTTCCTGGGTGAGAAATTGAGTGAATTGAATCGAAAACTTTTCTCTGAAGGCTCGTCTGCAGAACTGGCTTGTTGGGCTGCGTGCCCGTGAAGTAAACAATTGGTAAGCCTTCCCACAGACGGCATATGAACTTGGTTGGGTGACGGGCTATTGATCTTTGAATGTGAATGTCGCCGCGTTGTTCAGTTCGCAGGAGAGTTGGCGTTAGTGCAGGTTCACTGAGTGCCACGGAGTTGACAGTGAATGGTGACGGCGAAGGTGGTTGTAGAGAGACGTCTGGCCTGGACAGGGCATCTGTAATGAAGTTCTGTTTGCCCTTGACGTGAAAGACGTCAAATTGCCATTCGCTTAGACGAGAAAGCTGTCTTTCCACTCTGGCAGGGTACTTGGCGATAGATGAAGTTGCGTTTCGAAGTGCGCCAACTAGTGGTGCATGATCTGTGAAAACAACAAATCTGCTACTGCCAATGTTGCTGATAAAATGGCGCACTGCGTCGTGGATGGCGAGAAGTTCTCGGCCGAAAGTGTCGTACCCCGTTTCTACTGGTTGGATAGTACGCGAGTAGAAACTGATAGGCTTCCGAACTCCGTCGAACTCTTGTTCCAAAGTGGCTCCAATAGCGAATTCAGAAGCATCTGTCGAGAGTAGAAATGGCTTTTCAAAATCTGGATGCGTTAGCATTGTGGCATTTGCTAACGAGTTGATGGCAAGTCGAAGTAATTTCTCGTCTTCGGATGACCAAGCAATGATGGAATTCTTGCTATGTCCTTTTCGGTTCCGCAGGTGCCTGCACAAAGGATAAAGTTGTTTTGAAAGGCCCGGAAGGAATTTGCGATAATAGTTAAGTACTCCCAGGATTTTCTGCAACTCGCTCACAGTCCTTGGTGACTTGATATTCTTGATTTAATTCGTCTTTGACGGCAACGGTTGAATACCTTGGGCCGTGATACGATGCCCTAAGAAGTCCACGGATGAAGTTGCAATCTGCGTCTTGTCACAGTTGATCTTGAGTCTGTAGTTGGATAAGCGTGAGAGGACATTTCGTAGATGTTTCGCATGAGATTCTAGGTCTAGACTGAATACCATAATGTCATCGAGATATGACGTACAATAAGCAGAGTCGTCGCAAAGTATGTTGTCCATGAATCTTTGAAATCTCTGAGTAGCACAATTAAGTCCAAAAGGCATGTAAAGATATTCAAAAAGGCCAAATGGAGTGATGACTGCAGTTTTCTCGATATCCTCTGGTGCTACCGGGATGTGATGGTACGCTTGTCTGAGGTCAATCACTGAGAAGAAATTGCTGCCATTGAGTTTTTCAAGTAAAGTGTTAATATTTGGAATAGGATGTGCATCAGATTTTGTCACTGAATTTAGCTTACGGTAGTCTCCACAGGCTCTGTACGATCCGTTTGATTTTGAGACTAAGTGCAGAGGTGACGCCCATGAACTTTTCGATGGTCTGATGATTTCCTCTTCCGAAAGCCTTGAGAAGTCTTCTTCGGCAGCTTTCAGCTTAGCAGGAGCCAGTGGTCGATTGTTGAGTGCAATAGGTTGTCCTTCTGTGAGGATATGATGCATCGTGTTGGAGGCTCGTAGCTCTGACTTGTTAAGATCGAAAAACGATTTGGATTTTCGAAGGGCTGCTGATATCTCTGCTGAATGATGCACTGGGGTTGGCTGAATGACCTGTAACTCCAAACTCTCGGAGGCAAGTGTCGAAAAATTTTGCTCAAGTCCTGTGGAGGGGTCGAGGATCTTTTGATTGGCAAGATCAACAATGAGCCGAAATTTTAGAAGGAAATCAAGGCCTATTATATTATGTGAGACCTTGGCAATTATGAAGTTGTGGGAAAATTCACGTCGTAGACCTATGTTGAGTGTGCGATATTGGCAGCCATAAGTTGGTATGGGCTCGCCTGTAGCTATTGCAAGAAGAACGCCTAGCGACAACTCGGTCATTGAATCACGTTTGTGAACTGAGACTGCCGCACCTGTGTCTACGATGAACTCTTCGGCAGTTTTGAAATCAAGAAGGTGCAGAAGCTCGTTGGGCTGTTTGGCCAGGTCATGCAAACAAGTAGGCTGGTGATTGCGACCGGCATTGTCCGTTTGGTTCTCTATGTGAAAAAGTGGACGTGGACGAAAGGAGTCGACAGGGATGTCGGATTGTAGTTGGCTTCTTCCCTGTAGCGCCGTTGATGCCGTTGATGTGCAGAAAGTACGGTCTTCTACTTCCTGCGCCAGACGTTTCCCGATACTGATGCACCCTTGTGCCTGCGGTCTGTTGTCCTTTCCGTCAGCTGTGGAAATTGACACTCATTCGGAAATTCTTCGGAACGACAAAGACAAACTTGGCAAGCATAAAAAACTTCTGGTGGTTATAACACCAGTTCTTTGGAGCATATTTATTAAAGGATTGCGGAGATCTGGATCGCCGCCTACCATTATAATTTGACTTGGAAACGAATTTGGGTCGAGCATTCACTTGATTTAGCTCGGATTTGGTAATGGCCAATCCTTCTAGAACTTAAACTATGTTTGCCACTGTCTTCTTTAAAGAGGAGAGTCTATCATAGTACGTACGGTGCCGTTTTGTACGTAGGAAAGATGAACAGAGGCCCCGTTGGCCTTTGATGCCAATGTATTACTATTTTCCACAGTTGAATGAGCGTAGAACAGTAACTGCTTCCAAAAATTGAAATTATCCACAATTTAGCCTGTCCAGTACGTATGGTGCCGTTTTGTACGTAGGAAAGACGAACAGATGCCCCGTATTATTATTATTATACGCCCCAAAAAAATTCACCACAAATCCACGAATATATACCCAACAGAATTCCCAGAAGACCACGATCACGGTAGATAAAACGCAAATCTTAATCGATTTTTTATCCCAAATAGATGAAAAAGTCAATTTTATTTATACCAAAAAAATCAGAACAATAATCAATATCCTGGCGCGGTCGCCAATTTTGTAAACGCCCCGGCTTCAAGTAAATGCCGTACGACGTTACAAACTCGGTTACGGTGCTCTGAATAGAGATTTGTTACTGATAGGGGGTCCTTAAGAGGGCCTGGTCGTGCGTTCTCCTGAATTATTCAGAGTGTGAAGATGTCCTGGAGCCTTGGGTGGACTCTGATTGTTGTTGCTCTTATTGTAGAGTTGTAATCACGATGTGGATAACGTCGTTCAGGTTCTGCAATTAATTGGCTCGTCTCGCTGGTTATACCGCAACAAGATGAGTCACGGATGTAGCCAATTGTTGGTGAAACAATCAAATCACCAGCGTAGGTATTGACAGTCGACAGAACGCACACGCGTAACGCAAGGCAGAATGCAAATGCAACAACTGACTTGCATGGTAAATTGCCGTGCTTAAATAGCATGCCATGTCTACTTGCACATTATTGGTTAAACGGCAAGTTTCGCATTTTTTCTCATTGGTGCAACGTAAATAAAATTGAATTTAATTTACGCAATATGTCGGGCATTAATTACAAAATGGGCGACTGGGCCATAATATTGATTATTGTTCTGATTTTTTTGGTATAAATAAAATTGACTTCCTTTTTCATTTATTTGGGATAAAATAGATTAACATTTGCGTTTTCTTTACCCTAATCGTGGTCTTCTGGGAATTTTGTTGGGTATATATTCGTGGATTTGTGTTGAATTTTTTTTTGGGATATAATAATAATAATACATTGGCATCAAAGGCCAACGGGGCCTCTGTTCGTCTTTCCTACGTACAAAGCGGCACCGTACGTACTGGACAGGCTAAATTGCGGATAATTTCAATTTTTGGAAGCAGTCACTGTGACGTGTTTTGTTCTGCGCTCATTCAACTGTGGAAAATAATAATACATTGGCATCAAAGGCCAACGGGGCCTCTGTTCATCTTTCCTACGTACGAAACGGCAGCGTACGTACTCGACAGGCTCAATTGCGGATTTTTGGAAACAGTGACTTTTTTGTTCTGCGCTCATTTAACTGTGGAAGCTGTTTGTGGGAAAGCGTTTCGTTAAAGTATATTTATACATTTTCATATTGCTTATAAATTTATGCTTCTAAGATCCGGTAAGACTGTTAAAATGTCAGGTCCAATTTTAGATATTGATGTTCCTGTTTGGGATGGAGATAGTGAGCTATTTTTTATGCGCGTAGACTCCGCTTTCTCCCTGTTTCCTGATTATGACAGTCATCAAAAACTGTCAAAGGTTTTTGCTAAACTACCTTCTGAATTGCAGCGACGGATTTATCCTAATCTTGAGGCCATTAGGAAGCTACCTAATCCCATTTTGGGCCTACAAAACGAGGTAGAATCCTTGCTTGGACCCACGGAAACTGAGCAGATAATAAACAAATATGCGCAGTTAGATATGCCAAATCTTGGCCCCATAGAAATACTGAGGGAATTACGGAAACGTTGGTATAAAACCAACATTTCTGACCATGAGGCTAAGGTTGTTTTTATTAACAATCTTCCCCAAACATTAAAACTCTTTGCCAGACAGCTCCCCAACACTCTCTCTATAGATGACTTATCTGAGAGATGAGTTAGAATATAGGGTTTTGGAACCCAAAGTGAATCCATCATCCTTTTCTTCACCCCCGCAAGATGATAGAATCTCCTCTTTAGAGAGAACAGTGGCGAACATGGCTAAAGTTCTAGAAGGATTGGCCATTACCAAATCCGAGATAAATCAAGTGAATCCTCGACCAAAATTCGTTTCCAAGTCAAATTATAATGGTAGGCGGCGATCGAGATCTCCGCAATCATTTAATAAATATGCCCTAAAGAACTGGTGTTATAACCACCAGAAGTTTTTTATGCTTGCCAAGTTTGTCTTTGTCGTTCCGAAGAATTTTCGAATGAGTGTCAATTTCCACAGCTGACGGAGATGACAACAGACCGCAGGCACAAGGGTGCATCAGTATCGGGAAACGTCTGGCGCAGGAAGTAGAAGACCGTTCTTTCTGCACATTAACGGCATCAACGGCGCTACAGGGAAGAAGCCAACTACAATCCGACATCCCTGTCGACTGTTTTCGTCCACGACGAATTTTTCACATAGAGAACCAAATGGACAACGCCGGTCGCAATCACCAGCCTACGTGTTTGCATGACCCGGCCAAACAGCCCAACGAACTTCTGCACCCTCTTGATTTCAAAACTGGCGAAGAGTTCATCGTAGACACAGGTGCGGCAGTCTCAGTTCTCAAAGGTGATTCAATGGCCGAGATGTTGCTAGGCGTTCTTCTCGCAACAGCTACAGGCGAGCCCATACCAACTTATGGCTGCCAATACTGCACACTCAACATAGGTCTACGACGTGAATTTTCCCACAACTTCATCATTGCCAACGTCTCACATAATATAATAGGTCTTGATTTCCTTCTAAAATTTCGGCTCATTGTTGATCTTGCCAATCAAAAGATCATCGACCCCTCCACCGGACTTGAACAAAGTTTTTGGACACTTGCCTCCGAGCGTTTGGAGTTACAGGTCATTCAGCCAACCCCAGTGCATCATTCAGCATAGATATCAGCAGCTCTTTGAAAATAAAAATCGCTTTTCGATCTTAACAAGTCAGAGCTGCGAGTCTCCAACACGATGCATCATATCGTCACAGAAGGACAATCTATTGCACTCAAGAAGCGACCACTGGCCCCTGCTAAGCTGAGAGTTGGCCAAGAAGAATTCTCAAGGATTTTGGAAGAGGGAATCATCAGACCATCGAAAAGTTCATGGGCGTTACCACTGCACTTAGCCTCTAAATCAAACGGATCGTAGAGAGCCTGTGGAGACTACCGTAAGCTAAATTCAGTGACAAAATCTGATGCATATCCTATTCCAAAATCAACACTTTACTTGAAAAACTCAACGGCAGCAATTTCTTCTCAGTAATTGACCTTAGACAAGCGTACCATCACATACCGGTAGCACCAGAGGATATCGAGAAAACTGCAGTCATCACTCCATTTGGCCTTTTTTAATATCTTTACATGCCTTTTGGACTCAAGTGTGCTACTTAGACATTTCAAAGATTCATAGACAACATACTTCGCGACGACTCTGCTTATTGTTTGTCATATCTCGATGACATTATGGTATTCAGTCCAGATCTAGAATCTCATGCGAAACATCTACGAAATGTCCTCTCGCGCTTATCCAACCACGGACCCAAGATCAACTGTGACAAGACGCAGATTGCAACTTCATCCGTCGACTTCTTAGGGCATCGTATCACGGCTCAAGGTATTCAACCGTTGCCGTCGAAGACGAATTCAATCAAGAATATCAAGTCACCAAGGACTGTGAGCGAGTTGCAGAAAATCCTGGGGGTACTAAACTATTATCGCAAGCTCCTTCCGGGCCTTTCAAAACAACTTTATCCTTTGTGCAGGCACCTGCGGAACCGAAAAGGACTTAGTAAGAATTCCATCATTGCTTGGTCATCCGAAGACGAGGAATTACTTCGACTTGCCATCAGCTCGTTAGCAAATGCCACAATGCTAACGCATCCAGATTTCGAAAAGCCATTTCTACTCACGTCAGATGCTTCTGAATTTGCTATTGGAGCCACTTTGAACAAGAGATCGACGGAGTTCGGAAGCCTATCAGTTTCTACTCGCGTACTCTCCAACCAGTAGAAACGAGGTACGACACTCTCGGCCGAGAACTTCTCGCCATCCACGACACAGTGCGCCATTTTATCAGCATCATTGGCAGTAGCAGATTTGTTGTTTTCACAGATCATGCACCACTAGTTAGCGCACCTCGAAACGCAACTTCATCTATCGCCAAGTACCCTGCCAGAGTGGAAAGACAGCTTTCTCGTCTAAGCGAATGGCAACTTGACGTCTTTCACGTCAAGGGCAAACAGAACTACATTGCAGATGCCCTGTCTAGGCCAGACGTCTCTCTACAACCACCTTCGCCGTCACCATTCACTGTCAACTCCGTGGCACTCAGTGAACCTGCACTAACACCAACTCTCCTGCGAACTGAACAACGTGGTGACATTCACATTCAAAGATCAATAGCCCGTCACCCAACCCAGTTCATATGCCGTCTGTGGGAAGGCTTACCAATTGTTTACTTCACGGGTACGCAGTCCAACAAGCCAGTTCTGCCGACCAGCCTTCAGAGAAAGGTTTTCGATTCAATTCACTCAATTTCTCACCCAGGAAGCCAAGCGACTGTCCGACTTCTTACAGATCGTTTCTGGGGTCACAGACTTAGGCAGAATGTTAAACGATGGGTCTCAGAGTGTGCTATTTGTCAGAAAACAAGATCACACGACACACTCGTTCTAAGTTGCAACATTTTCGGTCTACTTCTCGCCTAGCCATCGTCCACATCGAAATAGTTCATCTGACAAAGGTTCAAGGTTTCAGCTACCTTCTAACTATGATCGATAGATTTACATGGTGGCCTGCGGCATTACCTCTTGGCATCATTTCTGCAGACAAAGTAACTAACGGTTTTATCTCTGCATGGATATCCAATTATGGTGTTCCCAATGAGGTCATCATGGGCAGAGGCACTTGCTTCTCATCTGATCGTTTCAAACCACCTTGCGGTACATGGGATGCATCTTACGCCAGACGACTGCCTACCATCCCCAAGCTAATGGCATGGTAGAGAGAATGCATAGGGAACTCAAAGCAGCTTTAGAATCCTCGTCCATTAATGGCAACTGGGTCGATGCACTACCTTTAGTTCTGCTGGCCATGCGTTCTCGTACTCGAGAATCCATTAAAACGTCTGCGTCACAACTCTTGTATGGCATGGATCTACGCCTGCCTAGTCAGCTCCCACGTCTACTACTGGCACAAAGTGACCCATAAGATGAAGCTACCCGCCTTCGACTTCATTTCGGTAACATGTCTGAACAGCAGCCGAGACACACGCCTTGTCCAGTCTTCGTTCACCCACAGCTCCACAGCTGCAAGAGAGTACTCGTTCGCAACAATAATGCTGTTGCACCACTACAACCCAAGTATCGCGGTCCTTACCCGATTTTACTAAGACAGCCAAAATACTTCATCATCATGCAAGGCGCTACACCGACATCAGTAAGCATAGACAGGTTGAAACCGTTTATCGAACCACCTGATCCTGAGAATGTTCAACCTTCTACACACGTCTCAGGCTCCGTCTGCCCACAATCTCAACCTGCTTTGTATAACGCGTAATTAATTTTTTTAAACATTAACATTTAACTATAAAATTTTTTTTAACCTTACGTTAATTTTAGTATTTGTCTCACGTGGCATAACCAGCTGTTCTTAGCTAACAATTGTGTAGCATTTTTGAACAGTTCTTTGGTATTATGCCATCTCTGAGGCAATGTTCGTGTACATATTTTTATGCAATTACCTTTGATTTTAATGTATATATATTTACATTATAATGTATTTCTCACACATGACATTACACTGCCTATTTTGGTATGACCAGCTACTTAGAGCTAACGCTTTCGTGTAGCAACACTAAGTAGTGATCAGCTTCATATCATGGTACAGGCCACTTTCAAGGCATATCTCAACTTTATCTATTTCACAAAGACCACTCTACAAATGTCATGACCACAACGTCGAGCACTCTAGCTCCTTTGGTCGTATACAAACACATTGACAACGATCCAACCTGCTTAGGTTTTATCTTAAACCTGGCAAATTCAGAGGCGATTTACCTCGAAATCTTCACGCTGCGGCTCCAAAACTTACACTGCTCTATTTTGCCTCACGTGCTATGACCGTCCACTAGAGCTAACAATTTGTGTAGCAATTCCTAGTGGTTACCTGGCATCATATCATTGTTGAAGCACCCAACAAGAATATTTAAGCCCAGCACTTATGGTTCATCATATTTTTGCTTAACTTGGTTCGAACTCTGTCATGCATTTCTTATCTAGCCTCGCAGAGAGGAATATTTTTTTTCTTTTTTTTCAGAGAGGAAAGTGTTGTAACGACACAAATCAATCGCCGACATATTGCGTAAATTAAATTCAAATTTATTTACGTTGCACCAATGAGAAAAAAGCAAATTGCCGTTTAACCACGTTTAACTACGTTTAACCAATAGTATGCAAGCACACATATTGCATGCTATTTAAGCACGGTAATTTACCATGCAAGTCAGTTGTGGCATTTGCCTTCTACCTGCTTCACGCGTGTGCGTTCTGTCGGCTGTCAATACGTGTGCGCTCTGTCGGCTGTCAATACATACGCTGGTGATTTGATAGTTTCACCAACAACTAACTACATCCGTGACTCATCTTGTTGCGGGATACCGGAGAGACGAGCCAATTGAGTGCAGGACCTGCAGGACACCATCCACAACGCGATCACAGCTCAACCACGGGAGCGAAAACTCAACCAGAGTCCACCCAAGGCTCTAGGACATCTTCAACTCTGAAGACTTCAAGCGAACGAATTACCAGGCCCTCTTAAGGGCCCCCATATCAGTAACTAATCTCTATTCAGAGCACCTAACCGAGTTTGTAACGTCGTACGGCATTTACTTGAAGCTAAGTGCTTAAGGTTTTTAAATAAACATTGATATAATTAAACGAACATTGGTTGCGCAGGCGGCGATAGCAATTTATTTTAATCAAGGTTGCGATCTTGATATATTTTGTATAGTGTGGAAAAGACAATTCATCCTGTAGACCGGTTTCGTCCTTATAGGGAACTCATCCCATAAATTAAATAATAATCCTGTTGTCATTTTGTTTACCTTACTTGTAATTATAATAGAAATCATTGATAATGAAGTAGTAGGCGATTTTAATAAACATAATGATTGCAAAGTGACCAATCTGTTTTTAATCATGATCTAATAAAATTTTGAATTGAAACATTTAGAAATTTAGAATTCTTAGTTCATGGTTATTTAATAAAGGAATCGGTTAAGTGGCAGAGTAATAATAGAATAGAATATCTTTATTTGGATTCAAACCACACATGCTCCATCAAATAGATAATAATATTGGAAAATGTACAATATAAAAAAGATATCACATCATATAAATATGTGCAATTAGTCTCATGTAGATAAGTAAATCTCACTAGTTGTACTGTACAATATATCAACATCAGAAAGTTCAGCTGTAAAGAGTAATAGATTCATCATCGAAATAGGAAAAATTAAGGTAAAATTCGAGTGTAACATTATGCAAAAAATGAGAACCATGACTAGCAATTGATTGTATGTATTGTTGACTAACATGATGATATAATGCATAACATTTCAATTTTAATAATACAAAACTTGGAAATAAAAATCTCAAGAAGTTATGTTGCTGATCACAATTATCCTTGTCTTTTATTCAACCATGAGAAAGTATTATCATAATCAAAATTAAAAATATCAGCAGGATTGTAGATTTTTTCTAGTTCAGTACATAAAAATTTAAAAGACATCTTAGATGGAGGCGTTTCTCTAAGCCCCTTTGACAATTGATTGTAAATTTTCGAAAAAGAGAATAACTTGCCCGCAACATTCCCCACCAAAGGAGGAGATATTGCCAAATGTCCAGATCTAGTTCCAACTTCATGAATCTTTCTTACTGGATTCATATAGGCTTCAGTCCACTGGTTCAGATGGAAAACTTTTATGCAATAGCACATCCTCCGAAACCATAAAGTTTGCAGCGATACAAACTGTAATCTTGTGGCGTATTTTGTTTCACAACTTTTCGTTTTACAGCTTCTATCTTATTGGACAAACCCTTTTTAATGGATTCCAAGTAGCGGCAGCATAATCTAGTATCAGTCTAATCCAAATTATATATATTTTAAATTTTATATCATTAGAAAATATATTTCTATTTATCAGTGCCCATCTGTTCTTGGCACTGTCTATTATCCTTTCAATAAAAGATATATTTATTGGCTCGGTACTGTCCTTCTTGTTGTGGATTTGACCGCATTTTTCTTGTGCGGGACAATTGATAGCACTCATAGGTCGGTAAAATCTTGAACTTCCTTCATTTTCAGATGATGTAATTTTTGGCCTCAATTGATGGGTTCTCACTTGTCCCTTCTTCTTTAAGCCTTCAATTAGCTGATTGTCTGAAAATGACGTTGGATCAAGATTTTCCATTGTTCCTGGACCGATATTTCGAGATCTCATTTCCAATCTCATCTTCAGGGTTGACACAATACGCACACGAGTAAAACACAACTTGTGACAAATGTCTATTATCCTTTCAATATGTCTCTCATCAGAAGCTGTACATTGAATAGTTATGCCTAAATCCTTAATTTCTTGCAGAAGATTTATCTCAAAAACATTATTAATCACAGCATCATGAAAATAAGCATAATTAAATTCTGTTTTGTTACCTATTTTTAAAGCTCTCCTGTTTGTACTGTTTATTCTTAAACCTAGTCTTACCAAATATTTACTTAAATCATACAAATCTATGAAAAATTAATTTTGGAGAATTCAACATTTTTTGGATCAATTGGAAAGGTTGTTTTTAATTCATCAGTAAATTTGCAAACTCTATCGTTAAGGATCTTAGGTTCCAAATGTGCGGATACGATTTTAATTAAAATTGGCCCCAAACTTTATCCCTGTGGAATTCGACTTGTTACACTTTCCGAATTTGATATCAAATCATTTACTTGAATACTCATTCTTCGATTATATAAATAGTATTTAAGTAATCTAAAACATTCGGATCAATATTTAATAAATAATTTGTATTCAAAATAGCATCAAAAGATATAGAGTGAAAAGCTTTTGAGATATCTATAAATAAAATTAATGCATCTAATTTTTTCTCATCTAGTGTAATTACATTTTTCCACATAGAAGGCATGTTAGTAATTGTCGATCTATTTTTCGTAAACCAATGTTGACTTATATCAGAATCAACTGGCAATGTAGAGGCCCCTAACCAATTCGAGTCTGAAAGCCCCATAGATGCCAGATCGCTTGAAGTCCTAAAATTTACAGTAGAGTCTGATATGCTTATATTTCCATTCACATCTGATAGATTCAAATCCGCAATATCCTGCATTAACCTACTTGTGTCCTCAAATTTAATATCGGTCTCCATGTCTAGTTAGTTTAACTATTAAATCGACACTTAATGTTAGGCAATCGGAATGCGAAAGTTGTATTGCTAAAATTCCCGAACAAATAATCTTGAAGGAGATATACGTGAACAACAGAATAATCAAATTACCTGTTCCAGAACGTCCCTTCTATGTGTGATTCAATATCAGAATAAAAGGCAATTATAGTAGGAATATATTGTTAAGATGTATTCGTGTTACTAGAGAAAAATGTTAAAAATGCAGCAGACCAAAAGATGTTAAGACCAGTCGAGGTGCGAGACACTCGAAAACTGAAAATGGCGCACAATTCAAAGTCAAGTATTTAAACAAAGAAAGTTCTGGAAAATAAAAGAAAAAATTCTTTTTAAATAAAATTCGTTACAATCAGCCATGGTGGTTTAAATATAGCAGTTAATATTATTTTACATTTGGCGGAGGATTTATCTTCCTCCACAGCAACAAACGTTCTAAATGATCTAGTATCAATCGTTCTATTATCTCAAAAACGAAGAGATAATGAAGATTAGTCTATAATCACTGGCGCACGTTGGCATACTTACTTTTGACAACGGTTTAGCTACTATCGTTAGAATATCGATTGGTAATTTCCCATTCTTCAAAATTCTACTTATAAAATTGCAGAGCGTATTCATTAAATTTAAAGGTAATTGAAGTAGGTTATAAATCGATATAGCAAGGTGATCTTTTTGTTATTTTGATTTTATTTTTAACATTAATTTTATCAATGCATCACTGTCAACAAAAATCATGGTTCCTGGTCACCCGAAGGATCAGGTAGCTCCATGAAATTGCTTTCATTCTGTGGATTACATATCAAATTGCCAAATATTTCATCCAATTCTCAGAGAAATTCATACTCAGTTTTGTCCACAGTTAATATGAGCTTTAATTTCTTCTTATATTTACTGTAATCAGTGAGGATTTTGTATTATAGTCTAGGATTAATCTTCAGTTTGGCCAAAATAATTCTTTTTGATCGTTGACGGATTATCAGCAGTGATGAATTAATTTCTTTGTCAATCAAATCTAACCTCATTTTTTAATACTATTGATAAGACTACACTTCATTATATTATCTCGTTTAATTCATAGTTTACATGATTTCCTGTTGATTGGTTTCGGTATAATATCCGTAAACGTAGATACCTAAAATATATCAGATTGTAGGGGTACTTTTCGCTGTTGCTATCTCGTTCCTGATTTTGTACCCCTACTACTTATCAATGGTTGCTATTATTACTACCCGAGCACCCAATCAGTCTGTTCCTTTTCAGATGGTTAATATTAGAAGGCCGAAGAAAGATTTCATGTATATATTACACACAATGTAGCACATAAATATAATTCACTGTTAATCCGAATTGAAGGAGTTGGTTGGCAATAATACAGATTTTTTAATGTAAAATTATATCTTAAACACTATTCACAGTTAGTCAAAATTGAATATATGTTTGTCAGCTGTAAAAAATAGTTTTTATGCAAAAATATGATTTAAATACCGTTCACAATTAAACTAAATTGTCCGTCTTCTAGACGGCAAAAATTAAAATGATTTAAGTTTATAATAGAAAATTGTTTTATGCTCAATCAGTTATTCGCGTACAAAGGTCTGAATTGCTCAACATTTATGCCATCGATTTAAAACAAATGATACATGGAAAAAGTCATCGTTAAAGGTTGTCACTATAAAAAGAATGTAAATCGTTTAAGGACTTCAATGACACAACTCACAAGTGTTAAGTTCACCGTTTGTAACGATTCTATCTCAGTTCATGATATTAATATATTGTTCTCTGAAGTTCGGATAGTCCAAATTTGCACTCAACTAAGCGAAATAAGTTCACTATGACACCATAGTCCACCGCGTGATCCTCTCGGATCGCGCGCGGTTCTGTCTATTTTATAAAAACACTATTAATTACAAATAAAATTGCAGTTCAAGAAATATCGATTAAAACTGCTTGAGACTAAAAGAGATTGTTCCTAAAATCACAGCTAAGAGAAATATTGTTTAAGGACAGAGTTAGAATATTTGACCTTAAAGAGCACAGCGTGTGTAAAAATTGACCTTCGTTGGGTTGTAACACGGAGCCGCGAGTTACAGGATAATAACGTTGAAACAGAAGAAACAAATTCATCATTGTTCATGATATAAAAATTTTCATTATCAATCATTATGCTTAACTCTCTAAAATGATTCCACTGGATTCTGGAACATTGCACGTGGGCATTTTCAAAATTAATTTTCTGTGTTTAGCGACTCAAGATGTTCGGTATAATATCTGTAAACGTAGATGCCTGAAATATATCAGATAATAACGTTGAAACAGAAGAAACAAATTCATCAGTGTTCATGATATAAAATTTTCATAGTTAATCATTATGTTTAACTCTCTAAAATGATTCCACTGGATTCTGTTACTGTAAATCTCTACTGTATTATGAATTAACATGTTCTATATATCCGTGGATACCAGACGATACAACGAAACAGAAACAAACGTTCACATGATAAAACCATAATCACAGGTTTAACTCAAATGACTCAACACTGAACCCGGAATGTAAACGTTCTCAAAATATAATCAAAGATAAAATAATTATCAGGATCCACTCGAAATATTGTTACAACTAAAAGACGGTACCAATTTATATGACTGGCACAGAAGCTCTATTTGATTCCTTTATAATCTGTTTGAAAGCATGATTAGAAAATAATTGATTACTTCTCAATCATGTAACTTATTAAAATCACAGGTTGAAACCATTTATCGAACCGCCTGATCCTGAGAGCGTTCAACCTTCTACACACGTCTCAGGCTCCGTCTGCCCACAATCTCAATGTCCTGCTTTGTATAACGCGTAATTGATTTTTTTTAAACATTAACATTAACTATCAAAATTTTTTTAACCTTACGTTATTTTTCGTATTTGTCTCACGTGGCATAACCAGCTGTTCTTAGCTAACAATTGTGTAGCATTTTTGAACAGTTCTTTGGTATTATGCCATCTCTGAGGCAATGTTCGTGTACATATTTTTATGCAGTTACCTTTGATTTTAATGTATATATTTTTACATTATAATGTATTTCTCACACATGACATCACACTGCCTATTTTGGTATGACCAGCTACTTAGAGCTAACGCTTTCGTGTAGCAACACTAAGTAGTGATCAGCTTCATATCATGGTACAGGCCACTTTCAATGCATATCTCAACTTTATCAATTGCACAAAGACCACTCTACAAATGTCATGACCACAACGTCGAGCACTCTAGCTCCTTTGGTCGTATAGAAACACATTGACGACGATCCAACCTGCTTAGGTTTTAACTTAAACCTGGCAAATTCAGAGGCGATTTACCTCGAAATCTTCACGCTGCGGCTCCCAAAACTTACACTGCTCTATTTTGCCTCACGTGGTATGACCGTCCACTAGAGCTAACAATTTGGGTAGCAATTCCTAGTGGTTACCTGGCATCATATCATTGTTGAAGCAACCAACAAGCATATTTAAGCCCAGCATTTATGGTTCATCATATTTTTGCTTAACTCTGTTCGAACTCTGTCATACATTTCTTATCTAGCCTCGCAGAGAGGAATTTTTTCCTTTTTTTTCAGAGAGGAAAGTGTTGTAACGACACAAATTAATGGCCGACATATTGCGTAAATTAAATTCAATTTTATTTACGTTGCACCAATGAGAAAAAAGCGAAACTTGCCGTTTAACCAATAGTGTGCAAGTAGACATATATTACTATGGCATGCTATTTAAGCACGGCAATTTACCATGCAAGTCAGTTGTCGCATTTGCATTCTGCTTTGCGTTACGCGTGTGCGTTCTGTCGGCTGTCAATACCTACGCTGGTGATTTGATTTGTTTCACCAACAATTGGCTACATCCGTGACTCATCTTGTTGCGGTACAACCAGCGAGACGAGCCAATTAATTGCAGAACCTGAACGAAGTTTTCCACATCGTGATTACAACTCGACAACAGAAGGAACAACAGCCAGAGTCCACCCAAGGCTCTAGGACATCTTCACACTCTGAATAATTTAGGAGAACGCACGGCCAGGCCTTGTTAAGGGCCCCCTCTCATAACAAAATCTATATTCAGAGCACCTTAACCGAGTTTGTAACGTCGTACGGCATTTACTTGAAGCCGGGGCGTTTACAACATATTGCGTAAATTAAATTCAAATTTATTTACGTTGCACCAATGAGAAAAAAGCAAATTGCCGTTTAACCACGTTTAACCACGTTTAACCAATAGTATGCAAGTACACATATTGCATGCTATTTAAGCACGGTAATTTACCATGCAAGTCAGTTGTGGCATTTGCCTTCTACCTGCTTCACGCGTGTGCGTTCTGTCGGCTGTCAATACGTGTGCGCTCTGTCGGCTGTCAATACCTACGCTGGTGATTTGATAGTTTCACCAACAACTAACTACATCCGTGACTCATCTTGTTGCGGGATACCGGAGAGACGAGCCAATTGAGTGCAGGACCTGCAGGACACCATCCACAACGCGATCACAGCTCAACCACGGGAGCGACAACTCAACCAGAGTCCACTCAAGGCTCTAGGACATCTTCAACTCTGAAGACTTCAAGAGAACGCATTACCAGGCCCTCTTAAGGGCCCCCATATCAGTAACTAATCTCTATTCAGAGCACCTTAACCGAGTTTGTAACGTCGTACGGCATTTACTTGAAGCCGGGGCGTTTACAA
>JAQBSW010008138.1:0-36077 GCA_029291075.1 Eudiplozoon nipponicum | reverse complement strand
CTCTTTCTTCTGATTTTTCGACTCACTCTGCCCGTTTGCTGTGCTCGTTACTGTGATTCAGAACACAAACATTGAACCCCAAAACATAATTTATGAAGAGTGTTGTTCGAAGATTATCGCTCTATTAATCAACTGGCATATTTGAGTCCGCACCAGTGCTTCTAAGAAAATTTGTGTATATTTTAAAGTTAATCCTTACAAAAAATTAAGGTGAAGCGAACTTTTGCCATCAATAACACATTTTTGCGATGGCCGACACAATGATCGTAAAAATTGAAATCGGACCTACTCATACATTTCAAAAAAGAAGACTAGAAGTAAGAGGGTTTATCGAGCAGATTCGAATATTACTCGCAAAGCGAAGAGTGTGGTGTATAAACAGAAATCTCTGGTCTGACCTAAGGCGAGCACTAACCACATTTACCGACAGTTAAAATAGACATAACAAGCAGAGATCACTTGCTAGCACATCGGAGTTATCTATAAACCTGAAAAACTAAAGCTTCTCGACTAGCTCATGATAAGAACGAAAAGGCCATGCGATAGTCAATTTCGAGTGTGGTAGTTGACCGTTCGCCTTCCGCATTACTTTCTTGACAGTCGGTGCACGATAGCGCACAAAAAATAGGAACCATTCGGAAAAATCTCCAGTAGCAGTAAAATTCGTTCTTTTTTAAATGATTAATTTAGTTATCCAGAATATTTGTCGTACAGTTGCTGATAAGACAAACCATAGCTTTCCAGTCGGTGGGAAGAAAGTTCTCATATCATGAGTTTACAATTTTGGCACTTTTCTTGAAGCACACAGACAACGATAAAACCACAAAATAATTTCGAAACGGAAAAATAATACAATACGGGGATTTACTAGTTTTATGAACATCGATGCCCAACAATAATTTCCATTTGGTAATTGTGCAAAAGACAAAATTGTTTATTAATTGAAAAAAATACCTTTTCCGGTTAGAACAGGAAACTACCCAGGAATCCACTGAGTACGCTTATAAAATAAGCTAATAAAAATCAGTAACAAACAATTGGTTGCACTGAACACGTATTGTGTGACAAATAAGTATATACATACATACAGGAAAATCTAAATTCTCCGCATTAGGGATCATAACAAATATACAAATAAATCGGAATTGACCAGACCTCTACACTGGATCTAGCTTCCTACTAGATTCGGCTACGAGATAGTGGACGTAATCCGTATGCGGTTCCAGACATTCATCAGTTGCCTCGGTAGCCTGTCAAGCAAGATGTTATATCGGCATTCTCAAAATGTGAACAAACAACATAAGGATCAACAATGATGAAACATTAAAGAGGCGACAAATAAAATAGGTTGGCTCGTAAATTCTGATCTCAAGTAATGTGTCCTGACACTCCTCCGGAAATGATCTAAACCGAGCTAATGAAAGATATCGATAGGCAAATCATTCCAGGAACTTTCAGGTAAAGTAGATGATCTCACAAGTCCCGCAGCATGTAGTACGACAATATGCTTGAACAAATGACCTTGTATTTGTGGCTGAGTGAGAGAGAAAGGTGGCACCATGAGTTTGGATATTTCGCCAACGAAAAAAAACGTTTGAAAATCCAGGTAGAAACCAAATCTGAGATTTTAGGCCACAGAATTCGTTGGCACTGACAACAGGACTATTCCTGTTCGCGCTTCGCTTCATCGCACCAATTTAATCATTTTTCTTCCGATTCAATCTAAGGAATTCTCATAAACTGCAGATCTCTCATTTCAACTACAGACTTTCGTTTCCACTAAAGCAATAGATATAGTGGTTGTAACTTGAATATCCCTCACCGTGCGAAGTGAATATCTCTTCCGCATCAATGGCTGTCCTTCTTCGAAGTGGCAGAACTGGTGGTCGTTGGGGGCGAGTTAGTAGTATATGTCCGAAGCCCTCTCATTTCCAAGCGCCTAACCACTTCCTATTGTCTTGTACTTGAATTTTTTGCCTTCCAGCTGATAATACTGGAGAAAAGTCTGCCTTTCTGTGTGATCTACTTTAAAATCATTGATGACACTCGCGGAGCCCAACTTTTACTCACCTTCATCACACAACCGTCTGGCAAGTACATGGATTTTGGTGACATCTGCAGACCACCCGATCAGGTGGATTTTTTCTGAAAATTCGTTACATCAGTTCATACACTTCCCCACGTGTGGAAAAATCAACTCGATTATATCCTCTTCAATGAAGAGGTGATCAATGTCCAGCGCCGAGCGATCTTCCATAACCTCGATCACTGTCGATTTTGCTCTTTGGGATTATAAACACGAATATGTGTTTGGGCGCTCCTTCTCCACTAATCCAACGTCATAAATCACTGCTATTCCTCCACCTCGGAAGAACACAGCAGCATTTTTCTTCTTGATATCTCCAAGGCATTTGACACCGTCCCTTTATCGGCAATTAATTCTGCTCTGTGAAGGAATGATATCTGCATTCAGGTCTTTAGGCTTATCAGTTACTATGTCAGAAACCGATCAACGTCTGTAAGAATAGGCAATGATTGCCATAGATCAGCCTCTATCCCTTCTAGCGTTCCAAAAGGATCAGTACTCGGCCCTTTATCTTTTAATCTAGCACTTACAGTTCCAGTTATAGGTTACCCTATTTAAATTTTTAAAACATGCCGATTACATTATAGCATTTTTAGTAACGATGATAGTCCTAGCTATCTCATATCACTAATCGCTCAGATGCTAATCTTACTGTAACCTTTACGAAATTGGCCTCAAATTTAGTCCGGAGAAAACTCGCTTATTGGGGATTGGAATCTATCAATCCTTTGACATCAAACAAACTCTCTAGTTAAAAAGACCATACAATCTGTCAAATACTTAGGTATTACATTCTCAAAGTCAATGGACATCCCGCAGCATCTCAACCAAATCAAAACCAAGCTATTCAAATATTCTACACCAGTGAATTATATTGCCACTTCATATTAACATACGAATTGCCTCTTGCTTTCTGAAACGAGTCTTCCATCTTCGTCAAGACTATCGACAGAACCCCCTCCATTCTAACGGTTTAATCGCCACATAAGAGTAATTATCGTTAAACACAAGGTCCCTTTGCGCCTTCCGTTGTTGAATTTCTCTCATCCTCAACACAATTATGCCTAGCGTAATTGTAAGTCCTCCATTCGCCCAACCATACCCAAAATATATTTACTGCAATAAAGCTTTTTCTGAGGCCATGCGCGTATTCATCAAACTATTACTATTACACTAGTTTAAGATGGCGATCAATCTGTGTCTTTAATAAATGTACCAAATATAACACGAATTGGAAGCGTATCTTGTACCTTTTACACTCACGATGCAACTGGTCGTTATTCAAAATATGTATAGCTCTCAAATCGGCGCTAGTGGGGGTCGAACATTATCCGGGATCCTCTTCGCGCTATTCGCTCACAAATGCTTATCGACAAACCTGTAAATATTTAATGGTCCTTTTTTCTATTTCAACCTCAACGGATCATCACCAGATCACAAAACAGTATGCAGTATACTACCTGGTATATACGACAACTGCAACGCCACACAAATTATATGCGCATGCTACATTAAATTGAGGCTCTGAATTTTACCGAGAATTTAGATTCCGTCATGTTTCAAGAATTTAATCAACTCGATATTATCCTGGTCAAATATGCATTCGTTTTGGCATCTACATGGGCCTCTACTATAACAAACGGACAATACTTTTTGCGGCCATCGCATACCAGCCTCATTGTTATCTTTAATAAGAAACAATTGATATTCCATGTCTTAATTCTACATAATCCTGCTTTAGATTTGTCCGGCCAGATGGCCTTTGAAGTCAAAGAAAATTTATTATTATAATAGTTCATGCTAACTAATGTTGTATATACATCAACTATGCGTCTGGTAAGCTTGTGACCTAAAAACATCAAAGGCTACCAGAAAGAGTGATAGACTAATTTATTCAGGATCAGACAGTACTCCTCCATGTGACCATGAAACACAGCTGTTTCTATAGAAAACATTACTCTTATTCTTAAGTACCTTTTGCTTGACATAAGCTTACATTTTGGCATTAAATAATACCGTTGCGATTCCATTACTTTAATATTAACAAGCTTTAATTTAGTCTACTTTATCCTAGTCAATCCCATTTTACAGAAACTTGAAAATACGACAAAGATATCCGACTGACGACGTCTGAAGCTGGCTCTGCCTCGAAATCTAACAACCGAAAGCAGCGAATACTGCACACGGCGCTGATATTCTGACTCTTCGTAAACCTTACTCGTCGATTCTTACCTAGTCAATTGAAATCTATTTCTCCTCAGAACAATCTAACACGTAGTTGATGAAAGCACTTCTGTTTCACAATTCCCATCAGCCTTAACGTTAAATATTTTGCTAGTCACTATTTCATTCAACCTTACACATCCATACTTTTTCATGTTATCTTGCAATTTGAATTATTAGGAGAGATGGCATATTTTGCCAAATAATTTTTTTCTTATCAGTATTACTTTTGACTAAATGCTGATAGGAATTTTCAAATTTCCTGTGTTATTATTAATAAATGTTGAAATTTATTTCTTCATTTCTCAAGTGAAATTGTCATACATTGATATTAGAGGGTTTTTCGCATATTATTAAACTAAAATTAGCGATGAATTCATATTAGAATAGCAAAAATGAATCCGGTGACTATTACAAGGAATAGTTGAAAAATTTAAGCAGAGCAAACTATAAGTTATTTACCGTTGACAATTGTATGTTATGGTCGTCATACAGTAGGCACAGTTTAATACGGCATCGGAAGGAACATCGCTTTGTTTAACTAAGTTATCTTGAACCCAGCATGAATCTATTTCATCTTCATTTTCATCGTATAAAGGATCGTTGTTCCAATATGACGGATGAGGATCTATTTTATTAAATGAGAAGGAACGACCATTTTTACTACTTGGAACGCTTCTATATCTCTGAGCGACACTTTCAATATTTAGCGTTAGTTCTTCATTTAGGCCATCTTCGAAATCATCTGCCAATTTCTTCGCATATGGATCTGATTGAAATTTGAGTTCCATATCACTAAAATGAAATTTAAATATACGTATTATTACTCTTCAGAATCAGAATCAATTTCGCAACCATCATAAGAGCACACAAACATCAATCATTGACAAATTTGAAAATGTAGAAGTAATCGTATTGAGTAAAACGCTGTAAACGCCCCAGCTTCAAGTAAATGCCGTACGACGTTACAAACTCGGTTAAAGTGCTATGGATATAAAGTTATTGTATCGATAGGAGGCCCTTAACAGGGCCGGTCGTGCATTCTCCGGAAAATGCCAAGAATTTAAAAGAAACATGTTGCACGACACGGAATATAATATTTACCTGATTATCGGGTTGCGACCGATTTGTTTGCATCCACTGTCTTCCTGGTTTTTGTTCCAAAATTTTCGATATCCAGATACGGATATCTTTTTCAATGGAAAGCTCATCACAATAAGTTGACAATCAATATGTCAAGTGGAAATATTAGTTTAAACTGCCCCATTTATACTTGTTGTTAGATCTCTTAAGTATAAAATGATAGGAAAGTGTCTGTCAAATTGGTTTGTGTATTTTTCTGCTAGCGTACGCCATGTCTGTGTGTATGTATTCTCGTTTGTTTTTGATTGAGGAGTAATCAACTATTGCACGTGTACACTCATCCCAGTGAAATGACAGCGATTTAGCAACATCTGACTAATCACTAGATAAGCGTATGCCACCTCTGTGTGTGTGTGTGTGTGGAATACGCTTATCTAGTGATTAGTCATATGTTGCTAAATCGCTGTCATTTCACTGGGATGTGTGTACCCGTGCAATAGTTGATTACTCCTCAATCAAAAACAAACGAGAATACATACACACAGACATGGCGTACGCTTGCAGACATATACGCAAACCAATTTGACAGACACTTTCCTAGCATTTTATGCTTAAGAGATCTAACAACAAGTATAAATGGAGCAGTTTAAACTAACATTTCCACTTGGCATATTGATTGTCAACTTATTGTGATGAGCTTTCCATTGAAAAAGATATCCGTATCTGGATATCGAAAATTTTGGAACAAAAACCAGGAAGACAGTGGATGCAAACAAATCGGATCGCAACCCGATAATCAGGTAAATGCCAAGAATGTTCCTTCAGTGTGAAGATGTCCTAGAGCCTTGGGTTGACTTTGGCTGTGGTTCCTTCTGTTGTTGCGTTGTAATCTCCATGTGGAAACTTCGTTGAAGTTCTGCATTAATTGGCTCGTCTTGCTGGTTGTACAGCAACAAGATGAGTCACGGATGTTGCCATTTGCTGGTGAAGACAATCCAATAACCAGTGTAGGTGATGACAGCCGACAGCACGCACACGTAACGTAAAGCAGAAGGCATATGCGACAACTGAACTGCATGGTAAATTTGCCGTGCTTAAATAGCCATGCCATAGTAATATATGTCTAATTGAACAATATTGGTTAACGGCAAGTTTTGCTTTTTTCTCATTGGTGCAACGTAAATAAAATTTAATTTAATTTACGCAATATATCGGCAATTAATTTTTGTCGTTCCAACACTTTCTTCTCTGAAAAAAGGAAAAAAATTCCTCTCTGCGAGGCTAGATAAGAAATGCATGACAGAGTTCGAACCAAGATAAAAAATAATGTACCATAAATGCTGGGCTTGAGTATGCTTGTTGGTTGCTTCAAAAATGATATGATGCCAAGTAACCACTAGGAAATGCTATACAAATTGTTAGCTCTAGTGGTCGGTCATACCGCGTGAGGCAAAATAGAGCAGTGTAAGATTTGGGAGCCGTAGCGTGAAGATTTCAATGTAAATCGCCTCTGAATTTGCCAGGTCTAATTTAAAATCTAGGCAGGCTGGATCGTTGTCAATGCGTTTGTATACGACAAAAGGAGCTAGAGTGAGTGCTCGACGTTGTGGTCATGATATTTGTAGATTGGCCTTTGTGCAATTGATAAAGTTAAGATATGTATTGAAAGTGGCCTGTACCATGATATGAAGCTGATAACTACTTAGTGATGCTACACGAAATCGTTAGCTCCAAGTAGCTGGTCATACTAAAATAGGCAGTGTGATGTCATGTGTGAGAAATAAATTATAATGTAAAAATATATACATTAAAATCAAAGGTAATTGCATAAAAATATGTGCACGAACATTGCCTCAGAGATGGCATAATACCAAAGAACTGTTCAAAAATGCTACACTATTGTTAGATAAGAACAGCTGGTTATGCCACGTGAGATAAATGCGAAAAATAACGTAAGTTTAAAAAATTTTGATACGTAATGTTAATGTTAAAAAATACCAATTACGTGTTATACAAATCAGGCTCTTGAGATTGTAGGCGGACGGAGCCTGAGACGTGTGTAGAAGGTTGAACGCTCTCAGGATCAGGCGGTTCGATAAAAGGTTTCAACCTGTCTATGCTTACTGATGTCGGTTTAGCGCCTTGCATAATAATGAAGTATTTTGGTTGTCTGATCAAAATCGGGTAAGAACCGCGATACTCTGGATGTAGTGGTGCAACAGCAGTGTCGTTGCGAACGAGTACTCTCTTGCAGCTGTGGAGCTGCGGGTGAACGAAGACTGGACGAGGCGTATGTCTCGGCTGCTGTTCAGACATGTTACCGGAATGAAGTCGAAGGCGGATAGCTTCGTCTTGTGGATCATCCTGTGCGGGTAGTGGGAGCTGACTAGGCAGGCGTAGATCCATGCCATACAAGAGTTGTGACACAGACGTTTTAATGGATTCACGAGTACGGGGACGCATGGCAAGCAGAACTAAAGGTAGTGCATCGACCCAGTTGCCATTAATGGACGAGGATGCTAAAGCAGTTTTCAGTTCCACATGCATTCTCTCTGCCATACTGTTAGCTTGGGGATGGTAGGCAGTCGTCTGGCGTACCGCAAGGTGGTTTTGAAACGATCAGATGAGAAGCAAGTGCCTCTGTCCGTGATGACCTCATTGGGAACACCATAATTGGATATCCATGCAGAGATAAAAACCGTTAGTTAATTCGTCTGCAGAAATGGTGCCAAGAGGTAATGCCGCAGGCCACCGTGTAAATCTATCAATCATATTTAGAAGGTAGCTGAAACCATGAACCTTTGTCAAATGAACTATGTCGATGTGGACGATGGCTGGGCGAGAAGTAGTTCGAAAATGTTGCAACTTAGAACGAGCGTGTCGTGTGATCTTGTTTTTCTGACAAATAGCACACTCGGAGACCCATCGTAAAACATTCTGCCTAAGTCTGTAACCCCATAAACGATCTGTGAGAAGTCGGACAGTCGCTTGGCTTCCTGGGTGAGAAATTGAGTGAATTGAATAGAAAACCTTCCTCTGAAGGCTGGTCGGCAGAACTGGCTTGTTGTACCCGTGAAGTAAACAATTGGTAAGCCTTCCCAGAGACGGCATATGAACTGGGTTGGGTGACGGGCTATTGATCTTTGAATGTGAATGGTACCGCGTTGTTCCGTTATCGGGAAGGTTGACGTTAGTGCAGGTTCACTGATTGTCACGAGTTGACAGTGAATGACGACGGCGAAAGTGGTTGTAACAAAACGTCTGGCCTGGAAAGGGCATCTGCAATGAAGTTTTGTTTGCCCTTGACGTGAAAGATGTCAAATTGCCATTCGCTTAGACGAGAAAGCTGTCTTTCCACTCTGGCAGGGTATTTGGCGATAGATGAAGTTGCGTTTCGAAGTGCGCTAACTAGTGGTGCATGATCTGTGAAAACAACAAATCTGTTACTGCCAATGATGCTGATAAAATGGCGCACTGCGTCGTGGATGGCGAGAAGTTCTCGACCGAAAGTGTCGTATCTCGTTTCTACTGGTTGGAGACTACGCGAGTAGAAACTGATAGGCTTCCGAACTTCGTCGATCTCTTGTTCCAACGTGGCTCCAATAGCGAATTCAGAAGCATCTGTCGTGAGTAGAAATGATTTTTGAAAATCTGGATGTGTTAGCATTGTGGCATTTGCTAACGAGTTGATTGCGTGTCGAAGTAATTTCTCGTCTTCGGATGATCAAGCAATGATTGAATTCTTGCTAAGTCCTTTTAGGTTCCGCAGGTGCCTGCACAAATGATAAAGTTGTTTTGAAAGGCCTGGAAGGAACTTGCAATAATAGTTTAGTACTCCCAGGATTTTCTGCAACTCGCTAACAGTCTTTGGTGACTTGATATTCTTGATTGAATTCGCCTATGACGGCAAAGGTTGAATACCTTGTGGCGTGATACGATGCCCTAAGAAGTCCACGGATGTAGTTGCAATCTGCGTCTTGTCACAAATGATCTGGAGTCCGTGGTTAGATAAGCGTGAGAGGACATTTCGTAGATGCTTTCCATGAGATTCTAAATCTGGACAGAATACCATAATGTCATCTAGATATGACATAAAATAAGCAGAGTCGTTGCGAAGTATGTTGTCCATGAATCTTTGAAATGTCTGTGTAGCACACTTAAGTCCAAAAGGCATGTAAATGTATTCGAAAAGGCCAAATGGATTGATGACTGCAGTTTTTTCGATATCTTCTGGTGCTACCGGGATGTGATGGTAGCTTGTCTGAGGTTAATTACTGAGAAGAAATTGCTGCCATTGAGTTTTTCAAGTAAAGTGTTAATATTTGGAATAGAATATGCATCAGATTTTGTCACTGAATTTTGCTTATGGTAATCTCCACAGGCTCTGTACGATCCGTTTGCTTTGGAGAATTAGTGCAGTGGTGACGCCAATGAACCTTTCGATGGTCTGATGATTCCCTCTTCTAAAATCCTTGAGAATTCCTCTTGGGCAGCTTTCAGTTTAGCAGGGGCCAGTGGTCGCTTCTTGAGTGCAATAAGTTGTCCTTCTGTGACGATATGATGCATCGTGTTGAAGACTCGTAGCTCTGACTTGTTAAGGTCGAAAAGCGACTTGTATTTTTGAAGAGCTGCTGATATCTCTGCTGAATGATGCACTGGGGTTGGCTGAAAGACCTGTAACTCCAAACGCTCGGAGGCATATTTCCGAAAAGTTTGCTCAAGTCCGGTGGAGGGGTCGATGATCTTTTGATTGGCAAGATCAACAATGAGCCGAAATTTCAGAAGGAAATCAAGGCCTATTATATTATGTGAGACTTTGGCAATGATGAAGTTGTGGGAAAATTCACGTCGTAGACCTATGTTGAGTGTGCGGTATTGGCAGCCATAAGTTGGTATGGGCTCGCTCGTAGCTGTTGCAAGAAGAACGTCTAGCGACATCTCGGCCATTGAATCACCTTTGAGAACTGAGACTGCTGCACCTGTGTCTACGATGAACTCTTCGCCAGTTTTGAAATCAAGAAGGTGCAGAAGTTCGTTGGGCTGTTTGGCCGGGTCATGCAAACAAGTAGGCTGGTGATTGCGACCGGCGTTGTCCGTTTGGCTCTCTATGTGAAAAATTCGGCGTGGACGAAAAGAGTCGACAGGGATATCGGATTGTAGTTGGTTTCTTCCCTGTGGCGCCGTTGATGCCGTTGATGCGCAGAAAGTACGGTCTTCTACTTCCTGCGCCAGACGTTTCCCGATCCTCATGCACCCTTGCGCCTGTGGTCTGTTGTACTTTCCGTCAGCTGTGGAAATTGGCACTCATTCGGAAATTCTTCGGAACGACAAAGACAGACTTGGCATGAATAAAAAAACTTCTCGTGGTTATAACACCAGTTCTTTGGGGCATATCTGCTAAAGGATTGAGGGGATCTCGATCACCGCCTACCATTATAATTGGGCTTAGGAATGAATTTGGGTTGAGCATTCACTTGATTTAGCTCGGATTTCGTTATGACCAATCCTTCTAGAACTTTAGCCATGTTCGCCACCGTCCTCTCTAAAGAGGAGAGCCTATCATTTTGCGGGGGTGAAGAAAAGTATGACCGGTTCACTTTGGGTTCCAAAACCCTATATTCTAACTCACATCTCTCAGGTAAGTCATCTATAGAGAGAGTGTTGGGAAGCTGTCTGGAAAATAGTTTGAATGCTTGTAGAAGATTGTTAATAAAAACAACCTTAGCCTCATGGTCAGAAATGTTGGTTTTATACCAACGTTTCCGTAATCCCCTCAAAATTTCGATGGGGCCAAGGTTTGGTATGTCTAACTGCGCATATTTATTTATTATCTGCTCAGTTTCTGTGGGCCCAAGCAAGGATTCTACTTCGTTTTGTAGGCCCAAAATGGGATTAGGTAGCTTCCTAATGGCCTCAAGCTTAGGATAAATCCGTCGCTGCAATTCAGAAGGTAGTTTAGCAAAAACCTTCGACAGTTTTTGATGACTGTCATAATCAGGAAACGGGGAGAAAGCGGAGTCTACGCGCATAAAGAATAGTTCACTATCTCCATCACAAACAGGAACATCAATATCTAAAATTGGACCTGACATTCTAACAATCTTACGGGATCTTAAAAGCGTAAATTTATAAGCAATATGAAAATGTATAAATATACTTTAACGAAACGCTTACCCACAAACAGCTTCCACAGTGGAAGGTCTCCCGCAGTTGGATGAGCGCAGAAAACAGATGAATTAGTTCCTTCACAAAACACGTCACAGTATCTGCATCCAAAAATTGAAATTTCCGCGGCCTGGAGCGGGTGCAGTTTTGTACGTAGGAAAGTTGAACAGAGAATATATCCAAAAAACATTCACCAGAAATCCACGAATTTAGAGACAACATATTTACCCAACAAAATTCCCAGAAGACCACGACTTTAGAGAGTAAATATATGCCCAACAAAATTCCCAGAAGACCACGACCAGAGTAAAGAAGACGTAAACGCAAATGTTAATCTATTTTTATCCCAAATAAATGAAAAAGAAAGTCAATTTTATTTATACCAAAAAAACAGTACAATACTCAGTATCCTGGCGCGGTCGCCAATTTTGTAAACGCCCCAGCTTCAAGTAAATGCCGTACGACGTTACAAACTCGGTTAAAGTGCTATGGATATAGAGTTATTGTTCTGATATGGGGCCCTTAACAGGGCCGGTCGTGCGTTCTCCGGCAAATGCCGAGAATGATCCTTCAGTGTGAAGATGTCCTAGAGCCTTGGGTTGACTCTGGCTGTGGTTCCTTCTGTTGTTGCGTTGTAATCTCGAAGTGGAAACGTCGTTGAAGTTCTGCATTAATTGGCTCGTCTCGCTGGTTGTACAGCAACAAGATGAATCACGGATGTTGCCAATTGTTGGTGAAGACAATCCAATAACCAGTGTAGGTGATGACAGCCTACAGCACGCACACGTAACGCAAAGCAGAAGACAAATGCAAAAACTGAACTACATGGTAAATTTTCCGTGCTTAAATAGCCATGCCATAGTAATATATGTCTACTTGCACACTATTGGTTAACAGCAAGTTTCGTTTTTTCTCATTGGTGCAACGTAAATAAAATTGAATTTAGTTTACGCAATATGTCGGCAATTAATTTGTGTCGTTACAACGCATCTGCAATTCATTTAACTACGAATTTGCAAAGAAACTACCTGGCAAACAGGAAAAACCGCGCGACGTTGCTAAGAATAACAATAAGAAAACTGAGTGAGCAGTTACTGCAGATGGTCCTTAACAAAACATGGTTTGGAGGATGATATTTTCTCCGACAAAATTAAAGTGACATTTATTGATAAATTTAAACTACCTTGGCGGATTGAAACGAATATTATTTGAAAAGAAATTATTTGTTTATTTTCTAGAGCATTCTTTGTTTAAATACTTGACAGTATATATACTTTTGAATTGTGTGTAGTTTCAGTTATGGTAATCTGTACTTGACTGGCCTGATTTTCCTCAGCAAGCTGCATTTGTTTCTTCTCCCCAATTTACGTTTATAATTACACGATTTTCACAATATACACCTGCAATCATTTTGTCATTTGAATCGTACATATTGAGGACGTTCTGAACAGGTAATTTAATAATTCTGTTTTTCACATCTTATTTATTTCCAGGTTATTTGATCGGGTGATTTGCTACGTAAGAAGTACACAGTCCGTTGCCTAACACTAAGTTCTCAAATTAATATTTAAGTACGATCAGCATGGAAGCTAATCTTAAGTTTGAAGACACAAGTAAGTTAGATCGAGATATAGCAGGATTGAATTTAATAGATGTGAAACAGAATTCTAGCTTATCAGGTTCAAATGGGTATATTAAGGATGAAGACGACTTGGCATCTATGGAATTCTCATTTACTAATAGGTATAGAGCCTCTACAAATATGACGACCACGCCAGTCCAAAAATATTTAGTCTAACACCGTATAGATCCGAAAAACACTGAAGTTGGATCGGGGATGTCCAAAAGATATTCAAAGCTAATCAATTTGTAAACCCTATGGAGAAATTTGCTGCAGCATGGATGGCATTGCCAGAAAATTTTAGAAGCACCTTATAAAACTTTAGAAACAGAACTGTGAAAGAAGAACCGTATTGTTGAGGCCCCTAACCTATCCGTGTCTGTAAGCCCCATAGATGCCAGTTCGCTGGAAGTCCTAAAATTCACAGTAGAATCTGATATGCTTATATTATTGCTAGTGTCATTTAAATTCAAGTCCGCTATGTCCTGCACTAACTTGCATGTGTCCTCATACTTAATATCGGTACTCATGATCAAAAGTTTTAATAATTAAATTGACACTTACAATGGCAATCGGAAGGTGAGAGTCGGACAGCTGCTATGCCAGCAATAATCTGTTTTGATGTGTACGTGACCCACAAATAAAACAATTATACCTGTTCCAAGGCTCCTCCTCAGTGCTATATTATATCAGAACACAAGGCAAAGATTGGAAGATGTTTATTGTATAATGTTGTAATCGTTTATTATGGAAAGAAATGTTAAAATGCAGCAGACAAAAATTCAACACCAGGTTTGAAGCGAGATACTCAAAAACTGAAAATAGCGCACAATTTTAAAAATCAAGTCTTTAAACAAAGAATGTTCTGGAAAATAAAAAGAAAAATTTCTTTTTAAATAAAGTTGTTACAATCAGCTATGGTGGTTTAAATTTATCATTCAAGGTCATTTTATATAAGGCGGAGGATTCAACATCCTCCACAGTATAATGCATTTGAGTTCTATGAATGCCTTTGCACGAAAGCTTCCGGGTTGAACATACCTGGTGAATTCTATTTTTACAGCTCAGCTAACATGCAGTCTTAGAGCCACACTAGAGGTATATGAAACAATGAATTTTTATTGGCCAAGTAAACTCAGAAGGCTAGACAGCTTGTATAAACAGCAGGAACCACAGATACATGCTGTAACGGCAGATTCTGTCATGGTGCAGCGAGTTAGGGCAGATACCGAAACCACCTTGACGCTGCATAAAACTGTGTATTACTTATGTAGAGATGTTGCTGGTATACATCGAAAAATGGATGATATGGCGAGAGCTATTTCACAACTTCAGAGTCAGGATAGAAATACTAGACATCGAGGAAGTCACTCGCTTCAACAATTCGATGGGCTGCGCGGATGGTTTAAGTCACATTGTGAATATTGAAAAACTGCAAAATGCCAAGGAGAGAATTGCATATACCCGCGTTAAGGTGGACCCAAATGGAAAGAAAGCACTAAACCGGTAGAGAGGAATTCATCACCGGGGAAAGGATAGAAACCCCGCTAGTAGGAGCCGTAAGGGGATTCCATTGCAAGGCTCCCAGACATGCCTTTAAAATGCATACTTTAGGCAACAGAAAAAGATGAGACAAGATGAAATAGCGCCGAAACAGAAGGCAAGAGGGTCAGATTCTTCCTAAGCGTAGATCTGGAAAACATTGCCGGATTATCCAGCGTGTTGGCGATAATGAAACGATACTTGAAACCCCGTATTGAGTTGGAGAACGAGATTTTTTGTACTCGTACCCTAAACGTCGCTATGCTGGGGCCATTGGCGCAAGTAAGACTGCTGGTGTTAACTGGGTGAGTGGGTTCAAAATAATTGTGGAGGACTAAGCCTACGTCTGATCCAATGTCTATGAGAAATAATTCGCCAGAGTTTGCGTCACGGATGAGGAAAGTTGTTGATAGTGGCAACTGACGATGAGACTGGTTGCAGGAATTTGGCCGTTTAAAGCATGACTTGACTGGAGCCGTCGCTGTAAAGACAATAGTTTGATTGCGCTTTACCGCGAAAGCAACGTGCTTCGAGCCATCAGACGTCGGGCGGCCAACAATTTTGGGGTGTTCAGCCTCTACTGCCGCAGAGCAGGCTGACCCCAGCAGTTTTACGAACCGTCCATGAAAGGATCATCCTTAGTTGTCGAAAGTGACCGCTCCTATCTGAACGTCACGTTTGTGCGCGGGAATCTGCATCCATTTCTGAGGCAATAGCGCGTGGAGTGGCCATAGCTGCGGTAATTCGTACACCACTCAGCCGGTAGCTCTGGAACTGTGGCCCAGCCTCTGGATGTCCAATTCCTGGTGCTGTTTCGGGACGGTGGTTGACGCTGGTCACGCTTGCTCTGGTCGCGTCTATAGTGGACGCCATCGAACGTGGCCGAATATGGCCTGAGGGTGAGGCTCTTGAGCATGCTGATGAGGCACTCATTGATCGCATTAGTTTGGGCTGACGGTGATGTAGATTGAGGCTTAGACAGGCGTGATGTGATGCAACCTGGCTCTGAGGCAGGTGATCTGCAGTGGTATTTCTTCCACAACTTGTCTAGACTTGCCGGCAGCACGTCGTTTTGTACTTTAACGGATTCGCGCAGAAACATGGCCATTTCTTGGAGTGCCCGAGGAAGTTTCTGAATGAATAGTCACATCAAGATTTCCTTTGATAGATTGAATTCAGAGGCTTTCACCTCCATCTCCATTAATAGCTCGAAAGGCGTGCGGCTACCTAGGTACATATGGCTCATCAATTCTGTAAACCTGTCCTCCCGATCTGGCGTCAGGCGCGTTGTAGGCTCTGCCATTACCGCGAAAATGTTCCCTTAGTATATTGATGCAGGATATCTTTGAGTCCGCGTCTGAAAGACATTGGGACTGTCACCCAAACCATCAAAAATATTGAATTCTCATCTGTTATATTGGATACCTTGGCCAATAAAGTAACATCGTCGATCCACTCGTCAAGGTAGTCTAGATCGAATTGGCATATCTTATACTGGGTCCATGTGGTGGTGCGACTTGTTGCTGGGCTCGCCACCGGGCTTCCTGCATTTCCTGAGCTGGACGTCATCTTGTGGCTGTGTGCGCTGTTGAGTACAGATGGCAGTGTTACATCGGCGTCACCCGTTATCGTGTGGCTGTCATCAAGAATTGTGATCTCGAGAGGATGGCTCGCTGTGTTTTGTGGCTCACGATTTATTTTCTGGTGTTTTCCCCGCTTTACCGGATTAACTCTTCCATGGCATTCATCCGAAGTGCTCTGGCTAACGGGATGAATAGCGCCTGCTTGATATTCTCATAGACTAGAGTTGATGATTAATTATTCATTGGTTGTGAGTTCGACGAAACGAGGCACCGTTTATGTGGGAGGTACTGTAGTTATTGTAAGAGGTTTTGCGGGGTAGCTGTTTATTTAGCGATGCTATACCATTCCTACATATGCCTGGTAGGTGATGTCGATTGCCGTGCTTATGATTAGTCCCCAACCGTTTTCAAATGGGTGATGTGAGAAGGCTAAGTTGAATCATCATATGTATATTGTAGAGAATAAATATTGTTTGTTGCGAAGAACTAATATATATGCAAGTATGTATTAGGTGTTGCGAACCTAGTAACAAATTAGTTCAGTTGTGACCAGAAGGATAAACCAAAAACAGCATGAACGGAAAATATAATCTCATGCACATTCGTTTCGTGCTTACTGGCGACTCATCAGCAGGAGCCAGTATTACGCCCTTTAACCACTATATATTTGGTCAAAGAATGTGGAATAATAGGACGGTAAATCTCCTAGACGAATGTGTAAACTTGCAATAGTGAAGCTAACATCATATAAAGTCTACGAAAATGCGACTTCAACGCTAACTCACACTTTATAATATATATATACCGAGTCTGTAAAGGATACTAACACTAAGGCTATTGTGTTAGTAACCGATACCAACATTATTGTACCGGAAAGGTACATAGTACTAACACTATGGTTTCCGAGTCGGTACATGATACCAACCTGATTGATATCAATTTATGCTAAGGTTCACCAAAATTGAGAATTACAACAGTTTCTGAACACCTGTTACTCCAAAAAATACATACACCCTGGCCTTGATTGACATCAGTTATCACATTTCGCGGTTAGCATGACATCATTCAATTTAATCTAGTACAGTTAAATACTGTCTGTTGCGAAGAACTAATAAATATGCAAGTATGTATTAGGTGTTGCGAACCTAGTAACAAATTAGTTCAGCTGTGACCAGAAGGATAAACCAAAGGCAGTGGTTAAAGTCGTAATACCGGCTCTTACTGATGGGTCGCCAGTAAGCACGAAACGAATGTGCAGAAGATTATACTTTCTATTCATGCTAGGTTCGCAACACCTAATACATACTTGCATATATATTAGTTCTCCGCAACAAACAGTATTTAACTGTAATATATTGAACTGAATGATGTCATGCTTACTGCGAAATGTGATAACTGATATCGATGAAGGCCAGAGTGTATGGTTTAACTGGAGTAACAGGTGTTCACAAATTGTTGTAATTCTCAATTTGGGTGAACTTTAGCATAAATTGATATCCATCAGGTTGGTATCATGTACCGACTCGGAAGCCATAGTGTTAATGCCATGTACCTTTTCGGTACAACAAATTTGGCATCAGTTACTAACACAAAAGCCATAGTGTTGGTATCCTTTATAGACTCGGTATATATATTATATAGTGTGAGTTAGCGTTGAAGTCGCATTGTCGTAGACTTTATATGATGTTAGCTTCACTATTGCAAGTTTACACATTCGTCTAGGAGATTTTACCGTCCTATTATTCCAAATTCTTTGACCAAATATATAGTGGTTAAAGGGCATAATACCGGCTCCTACTGATGAGTCGCCATTAAGCACGAAACGAATGTGCATGAGATTATACTTTACGTTCATGCTTCCTTCGGGTTTATCCTTCTGGTCACAACTGAACTAATTTGTTACTAGGTTCACAACACCTAATACATACTTGCATAATTGTACAGAATGTTGCAAAGTAAATTAAAATTCACTGTTAATCCAAATTGACTGTGATCTAGAGGGCAATAAAAAAATATATTGCCAACACCAGTTACTATCTAGGCGTAAAAGTAGTCACAATAAACACAATAAATAAATCCAGAATGTCTTGGCTTAAAAGTTAGTAATTATATTTGAATGATTGGAAAATGGGAAATATAAATTCAGAATGCCTTAGCAGAGCATTTGATAGTCAGTTGTAAAGAGATAAACAAAGAAAATCTCTAAATCCTGGCTTTGAGCGTTAAATCACATAAATCCATTGCATGTTACCGGCGTATTGCGCGCGGGTGTCTATTATTATTAAACAAAACCCTATTAATTACAAATAAATTTGCAGTTCAAGAAATCTTAATTAAAACTGTTTGAAACTAACAGAAATTGTTGCTAAAATCACAGATAAAAGAATGATTATCTAAAACCAGGATTCGTATATGTGACTCTAAGGAAAACTATATTTGTAAAAATTGAGCTTCGTTGGGTTATAACGTAGAGACGCACGTTACAATCATACACTCCTGATGTTTCTAAGGGTTCAATCTTTTCTTTTTGGTTAGAGAGTATAGTGCCTAGAGTAAGTGACTGTTTTAAAACGGTCTTCATATTGTATTTTAAAGCTAAGGATTTCACAATCCTACTTAATATAGAGTCCGGAAATATCATGACCTTCCGCTCTTCCTTATCCTTAACCACTTTTATGTACCTCAAACAATTAATTAATTAATTGTTGCATCTATTAAATGAAGAGGATAACCATTAGCTTTGAATATATTGCGTTGTCTAGCTAATTCTATGCTTTATATTTGTTAACTTAATGTTAATGACTTTAAGATATCGACTTTCATACGATACGGGTAATTGGACTTGAAATTAAGAAGGATTCTTGAATAAGTATCCTTCCAATAAACATCTCTTCCTAATTTCTGACCATTCCCAATTAATTTGAATTCCAAAAATGGTAATTCACCCGATGATTACCTCCATAATGTACATTGGAGTTCGCTCATTCGATTAGCTAAATTTAAGAAATATTTCCATTTCATTATCACCATGGTTCCAGATCATTAATATGTCATCCAAGAAATGTAGGTACAATTTTGGTTTCAGTGGAGTCTTATCCAACAGATTATTTTCCAAATAATGAATAAAGATATTAGCTATTGGGACCGACAAAAGTTGCCCATTGGAACGCCTCGAATTTGTTTATAAAATTCCTTCCGAAATTTAAAATAAGTGAAGGACATATAAATACACATCTTCTCCATGACGTATCCAATCGTCGTTTTGCTTCCTTCTAGATATTAATGGGTGATCAACTATAAAACGTTGAAAACAATCCAGAGCCTCAGGTATCGATATATTCGTGTGCATCTAAGTTTACTAATTTATCCTTTTCATCTAGTACACATTTATCAACATGTTCAATCAAGTGATATGAGTTTAGCAAGTTATGTTCTAAGAAATAGGAACATTTTCTTATTCTATGGCACAAAAAAGTAGAAATTTTATATGTTGTGGTGTGCTGTGCACTCATTATATCTCTTAAAGGTTTACTCGTTTAAACTCTGGGAGCAACTGTATCTCTTTGAATAAGAGTGTTACCATGCGTCGAATCCAATTCCTCACTAGCAATCATGTTATTGATTAATAATTTCACTTGCCCCTGTAACCTATTACTAGGGTCTTTTGTTATTTTAGTGTATACTCCAGCATTAATTAACTGTTCTATTATTGTATTGTTATAATCGGATTGATTCATCAGAATTGTAGCTCCTGCTTGATCCGCCTTTAGACATATAACATTATTTGATACTAAATCCTTTCTGAGACGTTTAATTTCATAGTTAGGCTTAATTTAGTTCTCTTGGTGTGTTAAAACCATTGAGGCAACGTCTAATTCAAATTTCACTCTATCCTTATCCTAATGAAGTTGTGCCGTTTTGACAGCCTCTGTAATTAAATCATTTCTAACCGATCATTCATTAGGAAAAGCCATATTTAAACCACGGTTAAGTAGTTCAACTTGCTCATTCTGAAGATTTAATGTTGATGGTTTACTATTCTATTAGTCACGATTAATTTATCACTTTCTTGGGGTCTATAAATTCCCAAGTCAGCTAGTTTTTAACCAGGTCTAATTTTTACATTTTATTTTACTATTGTGGGCTTTATCACTGAAATCCTCAATGTATTTCCAGTTGATTTATTTTTTCGAAATATTAAGTACTTGAGTCCAATTAGATAATCATGCATGCCGAATTTATTGCTGTTTTGAACAGAATCGCAGAGCCTTGCCTATTTTAATAGTATGTCTATATTTCATTGACGCTTCTGAGCCTGAATTCGACGATTTCATGATACTTCCAATAGATACCCCTTGGAGCCTTTCAAGACTAACCTCCATTATGGTGCTCCTTAGTGGTGGTTCAATACCTTTTCCAGAGAGTTACGCCTTGTTACTAGACGAAAGAAAGCTTCCCATTGACGCCTACCCGTTTAAAGAAAGCATCACTCCTCAACTTTAAACGTTCCAAACTAGCTATAATGACGATATGGAATGCATTATTCGTATGGTCACTCAGCACTATCACACGGTCTATTTCCTTTCCGTTTTATTCGTACATTGGCACAAAGAATGCGACTTTCCGCTCCTGTCATGGGCCATCAGAATCATTCTACAAGTTAAGTCTTTTTTGGTTTTCTATGGATCTAGATACGAATCTGCGTTTACATTGTGCACCTTTGTGTCCTATAGCCGGTATACCTAATCTATTACTTGGACCTTATTTGACCAATAAAACTGTAATGTTTCAAATTCATCCATCGTGGCCCTCAATCTTTTTAGTCATTCAGCCATAAAAGCTTTCACATTTAAGATACCATAAAATTTAAATAATATTTATCTTGCAATTTTTGACTGACATTTTATGCAACGCTGTTCTTTCGAATTGATAACTTCTTTGAATCTCTTCCAATAAAATTAGATGGTTCCTTTGTAATGATGAATATTTTAAAGCTGGATCAGTTTTTCTGAGGACGCCCATCACGCCGAGGCAAACATATAAGTTGTGTTCGTGATTCTTATCCATTTGAATGATAATTTCTGGTCATCAAAATAATCTATATGTTTGGCTTGTCTGTAAGTAGTTAGACTGAAACTACTATCAATAATCTGCAGAGGCTATATACTCGCTACATAAAGAGAGCATTATCAACGCACCGTTTGCATTCGTAGAATCATTAGTTAAGAACTCGAAAGTCCGTAAAATCTTGATTCCTTTATAATCCAAGGAGCACAGCTTGTTTTTCAATTGGTTAATGGATTTTCTCTGATCCTGTGACTCCAAAGCCGTCCGTACACTGCTTGTCCAATATGTTTTACCGATTTTTTCAATTATCGGGAATTCATTTCAAGTCCCATTTTTAGGATTGACAATATGCTCACAGAAAAATACAACCTGTGGCAAGTGTGATATCTTCATGCAAGACATACCTATTTAAATTAAGTTTATTTCCTAAAGCATTTTGCTTGTCTGCCCTAATATCCGGCCTTAATAACTATTCTCTTATACTCACATGTATTTAAAAAAATTATTTTTACAAATAATCTTATACGCGCATATATGTGTACTCTTGTAACACGCGGCTCCGCGTTACAACCCAACGATGTTCGATTTTGACAAATACAGTGCTCTTTAAGGTCAAATATTCTGACTCTAATTTTACACAATATTTCTCTTAACTGTGATTTTAGAAACAATCTCTGTTAGTTTCAAGCAGTTTTAATTGAGATTTCTTGAACTGTAATTTTATTTGTAATTAATAGGGTTGTTTATTAAATATACTCTCCCGCGCGCAAAACGCATGGAACATGCGGTGGATTATTGTGTCACGGTCGATTTATTTCGCTCAGTTGGATTATTCGCAGTTTATGCAAGTGATTTACTGTTCGCATTTAACTATGCCTATCCGAATTTCAGAGAACAATGGATTATTATAATGACATAAGTTAAAAACATAGCAAACAGTGAACTAATTATTTGTGAATTTCTATCATTGAAGTCTTTACACGAATTTTATCCATTTATTTTCAGTGACAACTTTTAACAGTGACTATGTTCATATCATCATGTATTTTCAATCGGTTGCATATATATTCATTTCAATTCAGACATTTGTGAAAGAATAACTGCTTGTATGCAAAACAGGTTTCTTTATAAACAGAGCTCATTTTAACTTTTGCCGTCTAGAATACGGACAATTTAGTTTGACTGTGACTGGTGTTTAAGACATTCATTTGTGTTAAAATTTGTTTTTATTGCCGACCAGAGCACGGCCAATTTGGACTAACTGTGAATTCTATTTCTATTTGCAACATTGTGTACAATATACGTGTGATAACTCATTTTTGCCTTCTCACATCAACCATCCGAAGAAGATCAGAGACTGATCATGAGTACGGGTAGTAATAATAGCCACCATGGATATGTAGGAAGGGTACAGAATCACGAACAAGATAGCCACCCCGCAAAAATACTCCTACATAAATGGTGCCCAGGTTCGTCGAACTCACAGCCAGCAAGGAATTAATAAACATCTAGAATTTGAGAAATTCAAGCACTTTGGATGAAGGCCACAGTGCCACAGTTACCAGCGGAGTGGTGTCCGAATCACCGCAGCTATGGCCACTCCACACGTTATTGCCTCGGAAACGGCTGCACATTCCCGCGCACAGACGCGACGTTCAAGTGGGCGCGGTCACCCTCAACAACTCAGGAGGATCCGCCCATGGAAGGTTCGGAAGACGGGTGGGGTTTGCCTCCTCGGTGGCAGCAGAGGCTGAGCACCCCAAGATTGTTGGCCGCTCCACGTCTGATGGCTCGAAGCACGTTGCTTTCGCGGTAGAGCGCAATCAAACTATTGTATTTACAGCGACGGCTCCAGTCAATTCATGCTTCAAACGCCCAAATGCCAGCAACCAGTCTCATCGTCAGTTGCCACTTTCAACATCTTTTCTCATCCGTGACGCAACCTCTGGCGAATTATTTCTCATAGACACTGGATCAGATGTAAGCATACTACGCCTCAATTATTTCGAACCCACCCACCCAGTCGACAGCAGCAGTCTGACATGCGCCAATGGCTCCAACATAGCGACGTTTGGGGTACGAGTACACACAATCTCGTTCTCCAAATCAAAAAGATGTTTCAAATATCCGTTCATCATCGCCAACACGACAAGAAACATCATTGGACGTGACTTTCTCGAACACTTCGACCTAACCATTCGTCCAAGAACGCGTGAGATAGAGAAACCAGAATCAGTGTTGACAGAGCCAAAATCAGTCGTTACACGGTATGGCAGAGCAATAACACCTCCTGTAAGGTTAGTCCCCTTCATTGTGTACTAAATTTCATTGTCGTGGGGGTGTGGGTGTATGTAACACGCGGCTCCGCGTTACAACCCAACGATGTTCGATTTTGACAAATACAGTGCTTTTTAAGGTCAAATAATCTAACTCGGTTCTTAGACAATATTTCTCTTAAATGTTAGTTTCAAGCAGTTTTAATTGAGATTTCTTGAACTGCAATTTTATTTGTAATTAATAGGGTTGTTTATGAAATATACAGAACCCCGCGCGATACGCATGGAACACGCGGTGGACTATTGTGTCACAGTGGATTTATTTCGCTCAGTTGGATTATTCGCAGTTTACGCGAGGGATTTACTGTTCACAATTAACTATGCCTATCCGAATTTCAGAGAACAATGGATTATTATAATGACATGAGTTAAAAACATAGCAAACAGTGAACTAATTATTTGTGAATTTTTGTCATTGAAGTCTTTACACGGATTACACACATTCATTTTCAGTGACAACTTTTAACAGTGACTATGTTTATATCATCATGTATTTTCAATCGGTTGCATGTATTCATTTCAATTCAGACATTTGTGTAAGAATAATTGCTTGTGTGCAAATATATTTCTTTATAAGCAGAGCTCATTTTAACTTTTGCCGTCAAGATTAAGGACAATGTAGTTTGATTGTGATTGGTGTTTAAGACATGCATTTGTGTTAAAATTTGTTTTCATTTCCGACCAGAACATGGCCAGTTTGGACTAACTGTGAATTCTATTTCTATTTGCAACATTGTGTAAAATATACGTGGGATAACTCATTTTTGCCTTCTCACATCAACCTTCCGGAAAAGATCAGAGACTGATTATGAGTACGGGTACTACCAATAGCCACCATGGATATGTAGGAAGGATACAGAATCACGAACTAGATAGCTACCACGCAAGAATACTCCTACACTCTAATCTAAATGGCTATTTATAGAATTAATATAATTAACTTCTATGGATTGACATAAACGTCCATCCGTGACTTCAAGATTTTTATATTTGCATTCCACACGCATAGAAGGTTCAACAAAATTTCCACTTACATTATATTACAGTAATTCTCATTTCGGGATATACCTAAACTCATCCTGTTTGCAATAAGTTATGGAGAGACTGAAGTTAATAAAACTGTTGATGGAATATAGTATGACTCTAGCTCAATTCTTGGTTTACCTAATCTCATCCTGTTTACTTTACTTTACTTTACTGCGGCTGACTCCTTTTGGAGGATAAGCCGGCTCCAATTTCATGGAGTTTCTTGGGAATTTGGTACAAGTGGTGTCCCCTCACCACTCGGCTTTTTGATCGAGGACGCACCTCTAGCCTTTGTACATCCAAGCGCAGTCTGCAAGGCAGCAGTAAGTTCCATGGTTGCCGTTGGCTGTTGAGAGCTCATTCGCCATTCGGAAGTACGGGGTACTGTCCAGGAGTCCATGTAATCCTGTGGCTGTTGAACCCTTTTGTGGTGGGGAACACGCCGAGTCATGGTGCCGTCGTCGGGCTCATGTGGTATTTTATAGGAGATCCGATTGCCGGTCGGAAATCCACCACGCCCTGGTGACACCACCGCCATAGCCCCGTTAACCCATGTACGATCGGCCATCGAGACATGATTGACACCGTCGTACCTGTTTGCAACAGGTTAAAGAGCGAGCGAGGTTAATAAAACTACTGGTAGAATATAGTAGTACTCCCACCATTGGACCAGACCGATTATATGGCTTACAAACGATGCAACGGCAAATGTAAAGGAATCAAGATTTTATCGACCTATGAGTGCTATAAATTGTCTCGAAACCAAAAATTTTGGTATCAACTCGAACAAAGACAGCAATACGAAAACGAAAATTCATTTTCGTGAAAATATCAAATCACTAGGATAATGGATAAATTTAGAGCAACCATATTCATCATTGTTCTCAGTGTCTATTCTAACGCAAACGTTTCTTTGTCTATCGGTATAGTGCTCTGAGTTCTTACATTTATAATTATTTTAATCGCCTCAATGTAAGATATATTGCAAAAAATATTTTAAATCAGTGTTTGATAGCTCGTCATTACACTTGTTGCCGTCGTGTAATTTGTACGAAATTTTAAACCTTAAAACAGAAAACCAGAATCAAATTACCCGTCGACAAAATTGGGATAATTCATCAGAGCTGAGTTTAGTCAACATATGTACCCGAGTAGTGCAAGAGCATTTGTATTTTTTCTATGCAATGCATTGCTCTTATAATTACGTTAGACAGCGCATGTTTTAATTATCTTGCCGAACAATGGGAGCTGTATTCAAAAGTTATCTCATATCGGTAGTTGTGTTTCACTGCAGGAAATTGTGTCAACATTTCACTAGTATAAGCCAAGAAAGGAGTAAAATTGAATAGAGTATTTTAGATTTATGGTTTCATGTTTACCGACAAAAGACCATGAATTAGGTAAGTAGAGGAGCGTAGGTGTTTAGCTTTAAGTAATAGCCAATCTTTTATTTATGTTACTTTGATTGTGACAGTGTCAATAGGTTGAAACGTTGTCAAACGGTCTTTATTCAACTGAATAATCCGAAATCGCATATCTTTATTTTACAGATCAAAGGCAATAAATAATAATAATTAAACAATTTCTCTACGTGGGATCACAGATTATTGCAGATGCACTTTACATTCAACTACGAGAAAAGTACCGACAAAGGGTACATCCGATTTATTAATTAAGCTTTTACAAACCCAGTAATTAGTATGTGCACGTGTAAGATTGTGAAATGATTCAAAACCAGTCGCGATATATTTTAATTTAACGAAAATATGAAGCGCAATTTTCACTGGTTGACAGTGACAAGAACGGAGTAATGAAATCTGAGAATTAACATGCTTCGCATCGCCTATATTAACACGATAAATTTGCAGCATATATATGCATTGTCAATTTTCTGGCTCACACTTATTCTTGCTCTTGTGCTGGCCAGGTACATCATAGCAAAATTAATCTCTCGTTTTATTAACCGGGCCTTCCAATTTGTCGGTCGTATTACTTCAAGCTCGCAAACCTGATTTAAAGAATTGTTACCACCACCCACGCAATCAATTATTATTTAATCTATTCTCTAATCACGATCTAGATCAAATTATAAACGAACCAACTGGAGGCCTGAAATAAGTAGATCACTTCTATTTAGAAATAAAAAGGTTTAACTTGCACATGTTTGACGTTGTTAATTATTTGAAAGAAATGGACCACGGGAAATAATTTTACGATGGAACAAAGTGAGAACGCGCACATGTTACAGAATTTACTGGAACCATTTCCGAGAGTTAAGTGCAATGTTTGATTGTGAAAGTTTTCTATTATCCATTCAATTTGAAGATAATAGAACTATTGATACTATATCGATTGGAATCTATGTTGCTAGTAAGTTTTGATACCAACTAACAAGGCTTTATGAATGAGCGATCAACAATTAATAAACTTCTTTCCATGTTGAGGAATGTAATTGCGCTCGATTAGAAAAAGTTGGATGGTTTATTAGTCCTTTAACGGTATACATTTTGTTGTTATTATGAACGCGATTAATTCATTGAAAAACAATGCGAGCATCTTTATATTACTTAGATATCTTTCATGTAATAGGGTAAATATTATTCAAGTTAATAATTTGAGATCAAGATTACTAACAGTTTCATAGGAAGATTCTTAGGTATCGGGCTTCGGACCAATTTTATTTAAAATCATATTTGCGCATTTGCAAACTGAGATCCTCAATGGTGGAGTTTGCTGATGATTTAAAAACCATTTCTTTTCAATAGATCCAAAAATGTCGAGTTCTCCTAAAATAACATAAAACTAGATTTTCATTACCTGAGTAGATATTTGATAGCATTAGGGTTGAGAATAAACAGTAATGAAATACAATTATTCAAATTCGCTAATAGGACATCATTAAATTATGTTTATTTTCATGATGCTGTCATTAGTGATGGTTTTGAGATCAAAATTTAGCAAAACATCAAGGATTTGTGCATAACTAGTCATTGTACAGCTTCTGCTGAGAGACATGCTTGTAGAGGCTCCTAACCTATTCGTGTCTGAGAACCCCATAGATGCCAGATTGTGTTCAGTCCAATAATATGCAATAGAATCTGATAAGCTTGTATTTTCATTCACATCTAAATTTTTACCTGCTATGTCTTGTGCTAACTTGCTAGTGTCCTCAAATTTAAGATGGGCTTCCATATCGATCGAATATAATTATTAAATTGACACTTAATGTTAGGCAATCAGAATGTGAAATCTTTCACGTTACAAAACACCCGAACAAATAATCTGGAAAGAAATAGACGCGAAAAACATAATTATTAAATTACCTGTTGCAGAACATCCCAAAATGCGTGCATCAATAAAAATAGAAGACAGTGTTAGCAGGCGTATATTGTAGAAATCGATCAAACTTTAAATGATGAAAAATGAAACAAGTGCAGCAGGCCAAGGAAGTCACAACCAATCGAGGACAGTAATGCTCGAAAACTGAAAATGGCGCACAATTCAAAGTCAAATATTTAAACAAAGAAAGTTCTTTAAAATAAATGAATAAATTCTTTTAAATAAAATTCGTTTCAGTCAGCCTAGGTGGTTTAAATTTATCAGTTAATGTCACTTTAATCTTGGCGCAGGAATTATCTTCCTCCACGTGTTGAAAGAAAAGTTAGCTGTGCTAAGAACAGATGCGCTCTACTAAAGAGAAATAGAATAGAATAGAATAGAATATCTTTATTTGGATTCAAACCACACATATTCCATCAAATAATAAAATTGGAAATTGTAAAATATATATTAAAATAATTATCACATCACAATAATTGTGCAATTAATCTCATGTAGATAGGTATATCTCACTAGTTGTACAATACAATATATCAATATCAGAAAGTTCGACTGAAAAGAATAATATATACATCATCAAATTAGGAACAATTAAGGTATAATTCGAGTGTAACATTATGCAAAAATTGAGAACCATGACTAGCAATTGATTGTATGTAATGTTAACTAATTTGAAGATATAGTGCATAACATTTCAATTATAATAATACAAAACTTGGAAATAAAAATCTCAAGAAAATCTGTTTCCGATAACAATTATCCTTGTCTTTTATTCAACCATGAGAAAGTATTATCATAATCAAAAAAATAAAAGATATCAGCAGGATTGCAGACTTTTTCAAGTTCAGTAGATAAAGTTTTAATAGACATCTTAGATGGAGGCATTTCTCTAAGCCCCTTCGGCAATTGGTTATAAATTTTGTAGATTTTCGAGAAAGAGAATAACTTGCTCGCTACATTCCCCACCAAAGGAGGAGATATTGCCAAATGTCCAGATCTAGTTCCAACTTCATGACTCTTTCTTATCGGAGTCATATAGGCACCAGTCCACTGGTTCAAATGGAAAACTTTTATACAATAACACATCCTCCGAAACCACAGAGATTGCAATGACACAAACTGACTAATATGTTTCACAACTTTTCTTTGTACAGCTTCTATCTTATTAGACAAACCCTTTTTTAATGGATTCCAAGTAGCGACAGCATATTCTAGTACCGGTCTAATCCATATTATATACATTTGAAGTTTTATATCATTTGATAAGATATTTCGATTTATTAGTGCCCAGATTTTCTTGGCACTGCCTACTATACTTTCAATATGTCTCTCAGCAGAAGCTGTACATATTATCTAATGGTATAAAATTACAAACGTATGCTATATTTATTAGGCCGATACTGGTATAAGCCGCCGTTATTTCGAACTCAATGAAAAGGGGTTTGTTAAACAAGCTGGAAGCTGTACAAATAAATGTTTTGAAATAAGATAGCCCTGTGTCCAGCACGATGTATGTAAGTAGATTACAGTTTATATTATTTCAAACCTTATTGTTTCAAAGGATGTGCATTGTATAAAAGTATTACACTTGAATCAGTGGACGGGAGCCTATATTAATTCAATAAAAAATTATTTATAGAGAAGAAACTAGGTCTGTATGTTTGGCGATCTCTCCTATTTTGTTGGGAAATATTGCGTGAAAGATATTTTCTTTTTCATAAATTTACAAATTTTACAATTAATTGTCAAAAGGCTTAGAAAATCGCCTACGTTTAACATTTATTTCAAATATTTATGCACCAAACTAAGAAAAATACGCGATACTATTAATTTTTTGAATTTTTATTATGGCAATACGTTCACGTGATTAACCAAAAGACCAGGATAAATGTGATCAACAAAATATCTTATTGATTTTTTTGTATTATTATAATGGAAAGGCTATGTATTATATCACCATATTAGTTATCATTACAAATAAACAATTGTTAGCTATGGTTATAAATTTTGCATAATACATTTTAATTGTCCTTTGATTTTTCCAATGAGCCGCGATGAAAAATCTATTATTATGGGTATACATTAAAAGTACTTTTTGTTTTTATTATAATAATTTTTCAAAAATTTGATTTAGATCATGCAGTGATATTACAGCAGAATGTTCAGTTATTGATAAAGCCTATAACAAAATTATCGAGAATTATTTATTTACATATGACTTAATTCACATATTTATGTGATGTCTATTATCTAAGGTGCATCTGCTGATATCGTTGTTTTGTAACACGCGGCTCCGCGTTACAACCCAACGATGCTCAATTTTGACAAATATAGTGCTCTTTAAAGTCAAATAATCTAACTCTGTTTTTACACAATATTTCTCTTTATTGTGATTTTAGAAACAATCTATTTTAGTTTCAAGCAGTTTTAATTGAGATTTCTTGAACTACAATTTTAATTGTATTTAATAGGGCTTTTGTTAATAAACATACACACCCGCGCGCAATACACAGAGAACATGCGCTGGATTTTAGTGCATATGTGGATCGATAGCTCTCTTTACATTCAGATATGATTTCACGCATCAGGACATCAGATGTTCCTCAATCAAATTCACAAATTCTTTAGTTCAATGGATTATTATAATTAAATAAGTTAAAACCATAGCAAACAGTGGATTATTTATTTGTGAAGTTTTTACATTGAAGTTTTTACACGATTTTATTCTATCCATCGTCAGTGACAACTTTTACCAGTGACTTTATTTATATCATCATATATTTTCAATCGGTTACATGTATTCATCACAATTCACACGTTTGTGAATGTAATATCACTTGTGTTTACAGTATATCGTTTTGCTGAAGTCTAAAGCACGGACGGTTTTGTTTAACTGTGAATTGATAATTACTTGTGTAGAAGACATTCAATTTTGTTGACAATATTTCGTTTTGCTGCCGTCTAGTGCACGGACTGTTTTGTTTAACTGTGAATTGATAATTACTTGTGTATAAGACATTCAATTTTGTTGACAATATTTCGTTTTGCTGCCGTCTAGTGCACGGACTGTTTTGTTTAACTGTGAATTGATAATTACTTGTGTATAAGACATTCAATTTGGTTGACAATATTTCGTTTTGTTGCCGTCTAGAGCACGGTCACTTTGAACTAACTAAGAATTTTCCATGCAACATTGTGTACAATACATATGTGATCATTCGAATTAGCCTTCTCACATCACCCATTGGGAAAAGGCCGTGGATTGATCATAAGCACGGACCTCATCAGCAGCTACCAGTTATATGTAGGAAGGGTAAAACATCACGAACTAGATAGCTACCCCGCAAAAGACCCCTTCAGTTTATTTGATGCAGCATATGTGGTTTGAATCAAAATAACGAAATTCTATATTCTATTTTATCTTTAAATCTAAAAAGGAAGAAAGAAACACCAATTCATTTGTATTCAACCAGCCCAGAAACATTGTAAAACTACCGTCAGGTTTCACCACTCGCGCAATCAATGATTGTTTAAATGTATTCCATTTAGTATTTAATACATATATTTAATAAATCTGTGCAATATTTTGTGGAAGTTGAAAAAGACAATAATGATTTGCGAAATTGTTTGTTGTAAATGCAAGCAAATTTGTTCTCAATGAAAGTCCCATTATAGCGACAAGAATATGCTGATTAAAACACCAGGGTTAAAAATGTTTTGCTTTATTTCGTAATCGATAAATTCTATGCATTTCTTAGGATCGAAAATAAAAATTCAGCAAATAGACGATTTGCGTCCTTTTTCATATAATATCAATTACTTGGCAGAATTGCCACGGCCGAGATTCGAATACTTCAACTAAATATTGCACAAACATAGCCTCAATCCACATTTAATTTTCAATTATACACCAAAATACACTTTGAGATCAGCACCAACTTAAATAGAAGCCTATTTGGTATTGTTTTTAGCGCAAAATTACAACTAGCTTTCCTTAATCTTTTAATTTACATCACACACCTGTAACGGCTCAAGAACAATTCGCCGACATATTGCCTAAATGAAATTCAAATTTAATTTACGTGGCACCAATTAAAGCAAGCGAAATTTTTAGTTAACCAATGGCATACAAGCTTTCGTTTTCAACGTACTATAAGCATGATGCATTTACCATGCTAGTCATTAGCATTAGTGATTCCTGCTGGTACTACATGTACGTGCTGTCTCCTGCTACACTGACTGTTCACCTACGTTGACTTCTGGACTTGCTTCACAAGCAGAATCACCTAATCTTATTGCTGCACAACTATTGAGACGGAGTAAAATCTATTTATTGGACCTCTACGTGTGCCAGTCACCACGGTGGTGTCGCAGATATTCAACGAGACAAATCTGAACCTTCACACAGCCTCTCGCCGCTGATTTCAACGCCACAACAGAAGGAACACCAGCCAATCAACCAGAGCCGGTCTCAAGTGTCTAAGAGTACTACACTGCCTAACCTTCACGGCATTCGCCGGAAACGCTATTCCGGTCCTAATAAGGCCCAACCACAGTACTTTTTCTCAGCCTCCACGGCACCTAACTTGTTTGTAACGTCGTACGGCATGTACTTGATGATGGGGCGTTTACACACCTTGCAACATGTTGAAGTAAAATTGAATTCAAGAAATGGAAATGTATTTTTAACACGTAAGTTTTTATTACATACCAAAAACTGAAAGAGGTAGAAAATTAAATTCGTTTTTTCTTCACGTGGCATGTTATTTCCTTAAATGCCGAGGCCCTGGTTTGAACCAGGGTACATGCAATTTTAGTAATTAATCTATTGCAATACCAAATTAACACACATTATGCATTTTTCGCTCTATGCCAACCTATGATATCCATTTGTCCTTTATCTCATCAATGCGTGTGGCTGACGGTAGTTTCTCTATGTCTTTCGACTGTTAAATACAATAAAATTGATGTATCTTTCAAGCTTTCAAGCTTTATTCCAGGAAGCTTTGTTGTGCGTTCTGCTCTCTTACCCCTGGAGAAGGTAGTTGGTGGAAGTCTTTTTTTGAAAATGGATATCAAGAAATAGATTGGCAGAAATTGCAAGGCGTGGTGATCTCAATGTTGAAGGCCACAATGAATCAAGATGATTTAATTTGTGGCAACAACGAGAGTCCAACAAGTTAAAACGTTCGCTTGATAAATTAAACAATGTTTATTGTTTAAATTAACTCAGCTAGAGCACGTGTAATGGTAAAATCATATTATATAAATGACGCAAAATAACGTTAGATAAAACAATGTTTGTGAAGGAAATGCATCAAATTTAGACATAGACGCATTACAGATAAATCATGATTTGTCTACAGTAATGTAAAATTTTGTGCATAATAATTGGTCTTGTGTCATTAAATGGAGTATGAGTGTTGTATTGGAATATAATTGCTAGTTATTGCTCCTTTGCTTCTTGATTCCTTTCTCTTATTTTTTCTCATTATTTAAAACATTAGTAATATATCGCATCAGAAGAGACGAGAAGTTTCATCGCTATTTTATAATTTCAACTGACATTATTGAAAGTAAATAGTGGGAATGTAGTTTAATGCCATCACCATAAGAAGGTAGTAGAATAAATCATCAAATTTCATTTGATTTACGGAAACTGGTGATTAATGAAGCATAAATTCAATATGAATGCGCAAATTCGTGCAAATTTACAACCCAAATATAAATTTCAATTTCATGTTTTGGCGGCAGTGGAGCATTAGTTTATTATTCTGGTGCAACGTCGTGCATTAGTATACAATGATTTTTTTATTTTGATTCCATTTACCGATTTGACAACCCTACTGCTAGTACCAAGCAGCCAGTCGGAAACCATAGGGCTTATACACTTTACAGTATGGGCATATATTTTATATAGTGAGCTGGCTTTGAAGTCGCTTTCTCGAAAACATAGTATGAATTTTACTACAATACTGCTTGTATACACTTTCGTATAGGAAAATTTAATGCAATCTTTTTCCACATTTCTTGACAAATATATAGTGAATATAAGGCGTAATATCGGATATCGGCTAAGCCCAGAATGTATCGAATTTGCTGGAGTAACAGTTGTTGTGAAGTAATTAAACTTCTTATTTTTGGCATGACTTGAAATTTTCATTCTAAAACTGCGTCATATATAAACCTTTCTGAAAATATCTTATGCTAAACGCGCCTAAGTACATTAACATTTCCCGTGACTTGAAACCAAATTTCGGAAAGCTTTTTAAGCTGTTCTGGATCAAAACCAATATTTGTTAGTAATTTCGTTGAAGAATCGTTTTCATATTAGTATATTATCCAGATAACATAACTTTGCAAATAATAAGCCGCAGTCCTGAAATTTCTATTAAGTATAAAACTTCAAAGGAGCTGATGTTGGTGTCACTTTTATAAACCAAATGGGTTTGCTTCTATGGTTACTTTTTGTTTAAGATTAAATTCATCGTCGATGTTCGTAGCTTTTTAACGTAATAAACAAATAATGCTGATTTGTTTGGAACACCTTTTAATGGTTACAGAAAATGTAAACGAATACCTGTCTTGGTCGAATTTGTTTACATTTAAGTCATCGTACACAAATAGTTACGATTTAAAATCGTTGAAAATTGGGCATCAATATTTACTTCATTTTCCATACTAAGCGTAATTATCAATAGCTTAATGCTAACTAATTTATTAAATAAGCGTCATATTATAATCCAGCAAATTAACAAGGTAAGTTAATCAATTTCGTTAAATATTAATTACTTATTTATTTTGGAACATATTATGAGCACGACATAGCACATATGAAATATAATTATTTTACGATTTAGAGAGAAAATTTCAAATATAAAATGTTTTAAGTTCATCATCATTTAGAGCCATACAAAAACACAAAAATTACTAATGTTTCACTACCATATAATCATAAGTAGTTCATGGTTTTAAGTGAGCTGTAATTAACACTAGGTCGCCCATTCCTAGTGAGGATGGTTTGTATTCGGAGTTTCCTTTCTCTTAATCTGCCAACCAAGGCTGATAAACAATATTTGTCAAGACGGCAGTGGCCAAAGTTCATTCAGCAGTCGAAACTTACCCTTCACTTCTGGCACGCTAGCTCTCATTCCGTCAATCGCATTTACTGCGCAATTAGACCAAACTCTAGGCTTCACATGAAACAGGATGATAGCTGTGTTCCTTTAGACCTGGCAAGGTTCGTGCTACCGTTCCCGGGCTGACTAGCTTCTGTCTGCTGGTCGTAAGGCCAGCATTTCTATGGCTACGAGCCACCTCTTTCCGTTTAGCTCACTTCAAAATATGTTGATTTGTCAATATGAAGATGTCTTATCGCATCTAATGGTTCTCAATTTACGACTCATATATCACATACAATATGATTTTGTCCAGTTTTATATGGAGGCATGTAATGAGGAATTGAAAAAAATATATTAACGGCAGCCAACCTAAGCATTAAATACTGTTTGTTGCGGAGAACTAATATATATGCAAGTATGTATTAGGTGTTGCGAACCTGGTAACAAATTAGTTCAGTTGGGACCAGAAGGATAAACCAAAGGCAGCATGAACGGAAAGTATAATCTCATGCACATTCGTTTCGTGCTTACTGGCGACTCATCAGTAGGGGCCGGTATTACGCCCTTTAACCACTATATATTTGGTCAAGAATGTGGATAATAGGACGGTACAATCTCCTAGACGAATGTGTAAACCTGCAATAGTGAAGCTAACATCATATAAAGTCTACGACAATGCGACTTCAACGCTAACTCACACTATATAATATATATACCGAGTCTGTAAAGGATACTAACACTATGGCTATTGTGTTAGTAACCGATACCAACATTATTGTACCGAAAAGTTACATGGTACTAACACTATGGTTTTCGAGTCGGAATTTGGTACCAACATGATGGATATCAATTTATACTATAGTTCACTTAAACTGAGAATTACAA